>JAAGWQ010000299.1:0-122033 GCA_013396295.1 Fusarium heterosporum
GAATAAGAACAAGCTCCAGGCTTCAATAATCAATATCAAATAACACAATTTCTAACACAATAAAAGTCCTACATCTCAGGAACTTACATAATAACTTAAACTATAGAATATCCCTCTAACCTTCTCCAAGATAACTTTAAAATTCCCTTCTAATAAGTATAAGGAGCTGTACCTGTTCCTTCCCTTAGTTGGACTATGAAGGGTTTCGGCCATGACTCGAGTGCGCTATCATGGGAGCTGTTATGTGGTGTGAGGAGGAAAGATTGAAAAGTTAGATCAGAGTTCAGGTGGGAGAGGGGCGATAGAGTTATGAGTCAATAAAGAGGGTTCATAACACACGATCGATTTTAACACAATAGATTGAGAAACTCTTTTCCGCTTGATTGGCTTACACGAATGGTATTCAGCATTCGACCCCACTTAAGGGTGGTTAAGATCCACTGCTATCCCCCTCCAAACATCAACACAATCAGCTGCAAAATACCCCCGAACACCACAATGGAGCAACACCCTCTGGGCTTTCTTCCCTACGAGCCACTCAGAAATAACGAGATACGTTTGCTCCACGTGGAACCCGGAGTGTCGAAAAGAATCTCCATACAGCTCAGCAACGTCAACCTGGACACGCAGCCAGCCTTTTGGGCCTTGTCTTATGTTTGGGGGCCAAGTGAAAATCCTGCAGTCGTCACAATCAACGGTATCCCATTTAGTGTTACAAGAAACCTGTACCATGCGCTTGTTGAGTATCGACGCCAGTTTTCAGAAAACAATGGGAAGACCGCAAATTCCTTCTTGTGGGTCGATGCCATCTGCCTGAATCAAAGCGACCACATTGAGAAGTCTATCCAGGTCCCCCGCATGTCTCTCATTTACGGAAGATGCGAGCGCGTTTTGGCTTGGCTGGGTCCAGTTGAGGATGATGATATGGCAGATGTTCATCATTTGGCAGACAAGCTGAAAATATTTGAGGCTCCAGCAGATTCGGGTCATCAGTCGACGGCGGAAGACGATCGTATAACTTCATTTCGAAAGTCAGCGTACTCTGATCCAAAAGCAGCGGCTGTAGTCGAGTCCGTTCGGCGCGCATTACGATCTATAGGCCGACGTCCGTGGTTTAGACGCATCTGGATCCTTCAAGAAGCTGTATTGGCCCAGCGGCAGCCCTTGCTACTTTGCGGCCAGTTTGACCTCGGCTATGAAATCTTTTTCAAGACATGGGTTATGATGCTTGACCCCTCGCATGATGGGCAACTATTACATACGTTCGCGACGACCAATCCTGTCCGTTTCAAAGCTATCGAGGTTGTGTATGGAAAGATTCTTTCGGACAGACGATCCAGAATTCAAGAGAACGCCATTCCGCAGGTAGATGAGCAAAGGCAATGTGCAATCGAGGTTCTGGAACTATTGAACGAAACGACCGAATTAGAGGCTACGGTACTCAACAAACTGTCGTGAAAGTATGTCATAGAAGGCTGACCCTCCCTCAAAGGTACCACACGATCGCATATATGCTCTGCTCGGACTCTTACACTGTGATCCGTTACCACCCGCTTTGGCGCCGGATTATACTAAGCCATTTGAGAATTTGTGTCACGAACTTGTGATTTTTATATTGGAGCAGACTCAAGACATCCGGGTGTTGAATCTGGGTACACTTGGAAGCACATTGGAAGTCCCATCGTGGACTCCGGATCTACGGAATAGTTGGATGGCAAGAGTGAATCTAGTAGCATGCCCAGGAAAGTGCTTTCATGTGTCTGAGGATGGTCAAACCCTGACGATGCCAGCTATTGTGCTCGGTCGGTGCGTATCTGTTTATGGCCCGGCTCATCCAAACTCTGAAACAGGATCGATAACAGCGTCAACCTTCATGGAACTGGATGAAAGCATAGTCAAAGTAGCGGCAGCCATCAGAAGTGTTACTCGGATGGAGGTAATGAGTGAATGGTTCAAGTACCATCTCGCAAACATATACACAGAAGAACGATTAGATCGAGACCCTTCGATACTGGAAAGAGTCATGATGGCATATGTGTGCATGGTTCACAATCAACCGATTGAATCACTCGGTACACGATTTGGAAATCCAGAACAGCTGGAAGGTGCGAATGGTATGGTCAGGAACTCAGCCTTTCAGCAACGTTTGGTGGGTCACAGTACTTTTGTTCTACAAGATGGGACAGTTGGAGAGATCGTGGGCACTGAGACGACGGCCTGTGCTGGGGATGCGATGTGTGTTTTCCCCGGAATTCCTATACCGCTTCTGATTCGACCTGAAGGCGATGGAGATTGCAGAGTAGTTGGACAAGTCTCCTTATGGAAACACATTGGGGTTAGTCTGCCGGCAGATGATCTAGAGAGATATCGACTTTCCTTTGTTGGGGCACACAACGAACAGGAGGTTGAACATGAAGTCAGAATGGTGAAGCTTATATAGATCACCGCTTGTTTAATGTTCGAATGGAACCGAAAATATACAGTTGTGGCGACATCAAACCCTTGACGACTACAACCGTCCTCTTCAATATTTCCGACAAAAGCCTCTCTGATTGAAGAAAAAGACGACGAACAAAAGGACACAGTCCAGAGTTCTATTGGCTGCCTTATTCTTCTAGTACTATCAACATTGCATAAGCTAAATCCGATGGAACATCAAAACCGCGATATCTCGACCTCATCTGGCAAGTGTGGTCTGAGTCCTTGTAGTTGACGCCACTGCGCTCAGATGTTTGAGCACAGCTACTCAAGCGCTGATATAGAGAAGACACTGTCAATGTGTTGCCGACTCTCAGGATTTCGTGGCTCCCGAGCCTTTTGTCCATGCCCATGATCGTCGTTTACTGGTGGAGTTTGAAGCGGTTGGCTACCCAGCTGAGTCCGTGGAAGACAGGGTTACATCGCACTGGATTCCATTTCAAGGAAGCAAGTCAGAACCCCAGGACAAAATTACACGAGCAGGATACTGGTGGCTGGAGAAAGCGGCAGAGAGCAGTGTGAACGCGGGTAAGCTTCTTGGTAGGGTGTGAAGTTGATCTGGCTTCCATTTGACCCTACTTGACTGTCAGACTGACTCGTCGAGATATGTTTCTGTCACAGCACAATTTTACTATGATTGTTCAGTGAAGGACTTCAATGAATGTTTGTTGTCACTTGATATATCACCTCCCAGACTTCTGTCTTTTTCTGGTATCCTGGGTGCTGACCTATCATATCTTTTTCTCACACTTTCACCATGATGTATACAAAAGATCCGAGTATGAAGTCCGAGTTTCAAGGATTATGCATGGATGGTCCTTCAGCCTTGGCCCGGCTTCTTCCGTCAGGGACTTACCCTAGAGTTATGAGATTCCGTCATTTAGAATATGGGTTAGTTGAAAGTATTGGATCTTGCTTGCTACTAATCAGACTGCCCCCTTACTAGATTCCAAAGAAAATAATCATCCATAGTGTTCACTTGAGAATTTTTAGTGACCGTGAAAAATGTCGGGATAATCACTCGGGGTTTAAAAGCTCGACTCACTTTGCACATAGAATAGAGTTTCTATTTTTGCGGGCACATATGATAACTGATAATGTGGACATCATATGCTAATGGCCTTTTGAAAAATATGCGGATTTTTAGGCTGGTTCTACGTTGTCCATTTGTGCTTGGAGTGATATGATTCTAGGTCTGGCCAGTATCTAGAGTGGTGGGCAGATCAATCAGCCCACATTACACCTAGCCTAGATGAGGGACCGTTCGACCACACGACGCACATGATCTTGTGTGCAAAAGCAACCGTCGGAATAAGCCGAAAACATTTAGCACGAAAAGGGATCGGCAAATATTCGAGTGACTGGTCTTTATAAGTGTACGAGTGTCCCCTATGAGTGTTTGAATGTATCAATCAAGCACAATCATCCACTTTTGCACCATGACAGCCATTTCGTCCCACTCCAACGTCCCCCGCTTGAGCTTCCCCAGGCAATCAGCCCCCAGGTTCACTGCCCGGGCGGCCCGCTCCCTCCCCACTGTAGCAATTGTCACAACAGCAGCTGGTATGTACATGCTCCTCAGAGGCGGGTTTTGCTCACAATGTGCTTAGCAACTTATTACTGCACATATATACTTCTTCAAAAACAGTATCGAGCTGTTGTGCGCCAGCATGATTTGACAGTACAAAGTTTGAAGGAGTTGAGTGATCAAAAGTCTCAAAGACAATTGTACTCTCATGATGAAACAGTACAGGAGACTTTATGGTGGACAGCGTTTTGAAGTTCAAACACAGCATATTAATTACCGCGACTATACCTACCTCAATCAATTCGGTGTTCAATCTTTTCAAACTTCTAAAGCATATCTTGGATTACAGTCAAACCTCTGTGGTTTGGTGACTGAGACCATCTATCTGTTCATGTTCAGTACCATCGCTGTCTCTTGATTTATTTCCCTTATCGTCTCATATCTTGATAAACCTCTCTTGTTCCATTTATTGGCCGCAAAACTACCCTTGTGAAAATTTAGTGGTATTCTTGATTTTAACCAGCCTTCGCAGAGATTGCAAAAAACTCGTAAGCTCATTCCCAGCTTACTCAATGACTCACGCGTTGGCAGACCAGCTGCCGATCTTCGGCCGAGTACACAAAAGTCACATATATACCAAAGGCTCTTCCATTTGAACTATCCTCTATCATAAGGAATGTCCTCTTTAGACCAGAAAAAAAACTTGGGGACTTGAGCATACAGCTTGGCATCCTACCTGATCTTCACTTACTCCCATCCCACTTGCATATCTCAAATCTTTCAATAAGAACCTCAAAGGTAAGGACTGCCTCTCAACCCCGTGAGTTCATTCAAACTCACACGCATACAGTTCTGCCATGGATCCGCCCTTTGAAGTTGATGGCTTGACACTGTCGCGAGCCAATGCCGAAGATGTTCCCGCCATCAAGGCCATAGTCACGAAAGCATACACGAAATACATCGACCGCATCGGCAAACCACCAGCACCAATGACCGCAGACTATCACGTACTAATCACCTCACACGACGTTTTCGTACTGAAGCTTCCCTCGACAGGTGATATCGTGGGGTCAGTCGTTCTCAAAGATGACCCCGGCACTAACTCTGTCAAGATTAACAATCTAGTGGTTGACACAACAGTCCAGGGGCGTGGGTTTGGCGGTTTTCTGATGCGTTACGCCGAGGCCTTTGCGAAATCGAGGGATCGACCGGCGCTGACTCTATTCACAAATGCTATGATGTATGAGAACTTGACCTTGTATCCAAAGATGGGGTTTATGGAGACAGAGAGGAAGAGTGAAGATGGATATGAGAGAGTTTACTTTCGCAAGGAGCTGTCATAAGCTAGCCTAGATACGAGTATCAGTATGGTATGCGTATCAATAAATGTATCATGCAATTTGTTCGGTGTCTAGTGTCAGGATTAAGACACTCGCAAAGGTCATCTTAAAACGCAGCGACAACCCTACTGGTGCACACGTCTGGCCAATAAAGAGGAGCTAAAGGGCTTAGAAGAGACTCGTCGAGCGATGGATGGGGCGGTGACAAGAAGACAGCGCCTTGGGTCTTACTCAGCTGATTTTACCATCAATCTTTCGGCTCCCAATCATCAAGTGAACGGCAAGGTTGACAATTACAGGTCAGACTGTCCTGCTGTCAACCACGATGTGCATCTCCTGGAGCTTATTTTAGCACGATCACTAACTCCAAAAAAATGTCTTTTGGGCACAGTCATATATGAATCTTTTCAAGATGTCAGCTTGCAACCATTGAGTACAGGACAAGGTCTCATAAGCACTACACAGCCCATCAGGATTTCCCGCCTATTCCCCATTCTAATTTGTGTATTTATCTCGAATAATACAATTCTGACCCATAAACATGACGAAGATATCGCTACCTGAACTACCTACTCTATCCGGATGATCAACAAAGAGTTAATCCCCACACCATTAATGCAGGGGAAGTATTAATTTCACTGACGCCACATTCAATAGCGCGGAGCATGTCCCGAGTGCTCGCCCTTTCTGTTTACTCTCTTTGGCGTCCGCAGCCACCGCAACGCTTTGAGATTTGCCAAGGCCAATGTCCTTCTTCCAGGCGATCTTAGCGCAGCCGTGCTAGCCCGTCTGTGGATTACGTTCTTGACGTTCGATGCTATTTCTGCCACTACTCCGAATGGCTGACTGCCTAGTGCAAGCATCTGACGTAACAAACGGTCAAGTGCCGACCTTTAGTTAATAGAATGGCTTCTCGGCACAAAATCTGCTTTCTCACTTGTGGTTCGACTATGAAGGTTGTGCGGTGGGTACCGTAAAATCAAGGTGCTGGCCTGAAAGTCCTACAATTGTGGAGAATGATACTGCTGTGACCTCGTATTCTCAGGTTGTACGAAAGAGGAGGTGCTGCAAAGTTCATGCTGCAACAGACCGCTGTTGGCATCACACTTGCGGCTGAATTACAGACGATGAAAAATCTGCAGGACTTGACTTTTTATAGGACTATCGCTCAACCTTTACGTCAAAGGGTGTGAGGATGACTTGTTCAGCTTATCAGCCACAGTGAGTTGGACATGCATGTACTGCCTCAATTATTTCTGGGGTGATGCAAGAGTTCTTCTAACATGGAGGCACCATACTGTATAAAGCCCATGTTTGGGCTGTGTCTACATATGCCTACATGACGAAATTACGTGAGAGGAATAGGAAGGTGTCTTGGTGGCTGCAATGTAGACAGTGGACACAAGATTACAGGCTATGCGGGACTAGTCACCTGGAATCCAGGAACACGGCCAGCTAGTGCTCCGTGTGGTCAGCTATTTCTATGTTAAGTGTGATCTTCTGCACGATTCGCGAAGGTCAGCTGGCCTGAAACAATCTAGCACCTTCCTGGCCAATTGTTGGCCATTTCGTAAAACTAAGTTTGGGGGCAATAAGCCTCAACTATTAAGCTAAATTGGATCCGTAAGCCTGCGGGCTGGCAACGGCCGCGCATCAATTATTGAAACATCGTGCATGTAGCTGAAAACGAAGAGTCGTTAATAAATAGGTTGTCCTCTGTCTATATTATGATCACAATCACAGCTTGGGTCTTATCATTCTCTGGGATATTCGTGACACTTATCAATTCTCTTTGTCTCGTCCAAAATGAGGTCTCTTTTGACACTCGCTCTCTGCTTCAGCAGCGTCAGTGCTGTTGCAATTGACCAATCACACAAGTCATCACATGCTAAAGCCAATGCCGGGACCTTGCAAAACTTGAGTATGCGAGCATCAGCTCCCATAGGAAACGCCATCAACCGCAACGGATGGTCTGTTACATGTGATAGTGCGCAGCAAGGCAATGAGTGCTCCAAGGCCATTGATGGCGATCGCAATACTTTCTGGCACACCACTTATGGATCCAGTGACCCGAAACCTCCTCACACTTACACCATTGACATGAAGTCTACCCAGAACGTCAACGGTATTTCTGTTTTGCCTCGTCAAGATGGCAATGCCAATGGCTGGATTGGTCGTCACAATGTCTTTCTGAGCACAGACGGGCAGAATTGGGGGAGTGCTGTCGCAACCGGTACTTGGTACGCTGACAGCACCGAGAAATACTCCAATTTTGAACCTATTCGCGCTCGTTATGTACGTCTTGTCGCCGTTACTGAAGCAAACAATCAACCGTGGACCAGCATCGCCGAGATCAACGTCTTCCAGGCCGATTCTAATCCCAATAACAGGCCTCGATCAGAGGTTGGAGGCTGGGACGTCACACTTGACTTTCCCATTGTTCCCGTGGCCGCTGCAGTCGAGCCAACATCAGGAAAGGTGCTTGTTTGGTCTTCCTACCGTAATGACGCCTTTGGAGGATCTCCTGGTGGCGTGACTCTGACTTCAACATGGGACCCTTCAACAAATGTTATTTCTCAGCGCACCGTGACTGTCACCAATCACGACATGTTTTGCCCTGGTATCTCTATGGATGGGAATGGGCAAGTCGTGGTCACAGGTGGTAACAATGCTCAGAAAACCAGCCTTTATGATTCTTCTAGCGATAGCTGGATCCCAGGACCTGACATGAAAGTTGCGCGCGGCTATCAGTCATCAGCGACCTTATCTAACGGACGCGTCTTCACAATTGGCGGCTCTTGGAGTGGAGGTCAATTCGAGAAGAATGGAGAAGTCTATGACCCATCTTCCAAGACATGGACATCACTCCCTAAAGCTCTGGTCAAGCCGATGCTGACGGCTGACAAACAAGGTATCTACCGTTCTGATAACCATGGATGGCTTTTCGGTTGGAAGAAGGGATCGGTCTTCCAAGCCGGACCTAGCACTGCTATGAACTGGTATTATACCGACGGAAGCGGTGATGTCAAGTCAGCTGGAAAGCGCCAGTCGAGTCGCGGTGTTGCCGCAGATGCTATGTGCGGAAATTCTGTCATGTACGACGCCGTCAAGGGCAAAATTCTCACCTTTGGCGGATCCCCTGACTATCAGGATTCCGATGCTACTGCCGACGCCCACATCATCACACTCGGTGACTCTGGAAACGCGCCTCAGACTGTCTTTGCCAGCAATGGCATGTATTTTGCCCGCACCTTTCATACTTCTGTTGTCCTTCCCGATGGATCCGTTTTCATCACCGGTGGTCAAAAGCGCGGTATTCCATTTGCCGACTCAACGCCCCAGCTTACACCAGAGATCTACGTTCCTGACGCTGATACTTTCTACACAATGGCACCCAACTCGATTGTTCGAGTCTACCACAGTATTTCTCTACTGTTGCCTGATGGCAGGGTTTTGAACGGTGGTGGCGGTCTCTGTGGCGATTGTTCAACCAACCATTTCGATGCCCAGATCTTTTCGCCGCGCTATCTGTACGATAGCAACAACAAACTCGCGACACGTCCCAAAATCACAAAGGTCTCTACAAAGAGTGCCAAGGTGGGTAGCAAAGTCACCATTTCGACAGATGGTTCTATCAATAAGGCGTCATTGATCAGATACGGCACATCGACCCACACAGTCAATACGGACCAACGTCGTGTTCCTCTGACATTGACAAAGAACAGTGGAAATAGCTATTCGTTCCAGCTTCCTAGCGACTCAGGAATTCTTCTGCCCGGATACTGGATGTTGTTTGTGCTGAACTCGGCGGGTGTGCCAAGTGTCGCAAGCACGCTGCTCGTTACACAGTGATACTGGGTTGTTTTTCGCAATTGTTAGTTATTATACCTTTTAATTTTCTTGTATCCATTGCATTATTTGTCATTCTTTATGTGACGTAGTAGCTAGTCACGGGGGCTACAGTTACGTGGTCAATACACTATCAGCTATCATGTCACTATGATACCACTGTCCCGACTTCGAAAACTCAACTTTATCTCACCAAGCGCTGCCGTTACTCCAGATGCCGGCTGTTCGGAAATGATCCAAATTGACCTGCCAGTCAAGGAGTGCCATGTCATCTGCATCTGTAAACTCAGCTGTGGTTGTCCGTAGGCTTTTCACATGACTAGCAATTTCGCTCGATATCTCTTCGGCATCCACATTTTTCTGTTGCGCTCTGAGCACAATAGACAAGCGAAATTTGACTCGAACAATATCATCCTCCCTCCAGACATCTGTCTGGTGTCCATGCTCAAGAGCTTCACGTAGATTGCTTCTAAAAGAATCCGTGTTAGTAAACTTTATCTATACTAAGAGACGCAACAACATACTCAGCCTTTACCAAATCTCCCAAGTTTTGGTATAATACAGCGAGAAAGTATTGGGAGGCTAGCGTGAGATGATGCGATCGACCTAGCTTATTTGCCCGGTGTTGAAATACAGGCAAAATCAACGCCAAAGCGTCGTGGACGTCACCGATGGTGAAGTAGGCCTGCGATACATGGTACTTGATAAGAAAAATCAATGGGTTGTCTGGATCCAGTAAAGACTCGATTTTGTTGACTGCTAGGCGCCCCTTCTCTCTGGTATCGGAAACGTTCTGAGAAGTGCTGAAAACTAGCACTTGATTTGACAAGATGAGGGCCAGTCGATTTTCGTTTTGAATGTTAGTATAGATGTCGACACAGATTTGGAACAGTGGCGCAGCCTCATCAAATTCATTGCATTGACAGAGCACACACCCCAGATCAGCATGTGCTCTTGCGAAGTTGACTGTTTGGAGCTCAGTCCAGTCCCCGCGAGGAATGCCATCCAGGGCCTTTTTCCGAAGGTCCACCACGTTACGCATGTAACTCAGACCTTTCTGTCGACCTGATACTCCTTTTTCGTAGACGATCATTCCCATGATCGACAGAAAGTCTGATCTCATGTTTTGGCTGTCAGTCTCGTCGGGGAAATCCGAGCAGACTCTATCGCCGGTCTCGGCAAAGCCAAATGCGAGAGCGCTGTCGGACTGGTTGTACAGGTAATAGCAGACGTCGTTTAGAACAGATGCAAAGTCCAGGCTGCCTGGGATAGCAGGTTCCGAGCTTTGAAATACCTTGAGCAGGGCTGAAGTCTGGGGAGTGTACTTGGCGAATCTGGGGAATTGGCTGGAATCGCTTCGCTTGACGATGTTGAAAACGGGAATGGCTTTGCGCAGAATTGACACCACTTCATTGAAGCGAAGTGTCCGTTCCGGTAGGTCTTCGTCTAGCTCTTGCAGAATACACATCTGGAGGGCGCGATGAGTTCGGAGCGAGTCGCTGCCCTCCATTACAGTCCTGTGGACGAGATTGCGTTCCAACAGGATGCTAACAGCTTCGTTGAACCTAGGTCAACATCTGTTAGAGAAACACGATTTTCTGTTGCTCTGTACTCGTAGCTTACCTATCTCTATCCCAATATGCCCAGTGATTGGTAGCTCTTGAGGCATTCTCAACAAGGCTGTCGCTTGTGCCGATAAATATGTCGACTGGTATGTCGTCGGGGTCCAGGAAAGCGATATACTCGAGCAAAAGACGTGCATCATCACTTAGTCGACGAAAGGCCAAGTCCCACACCGTACTCAGGGTATGCTCGTACTTCCTAGCGGCTGATGTGATGTTACCCTTCATTTTGAATATTTTGCTAGATTTAAGTCGATGGTCCAGATTGGCAGTGATGTGCTCGATTGGGCACTGAGACCTGGAGATGTAACCTGTAAAGTGAACGATAGCCAGCGGCATTCCCCCCAAGGTAGTAGAGAGTTGTTCTGCCGACTGCTGTTCAGAGTCCCCCCGTCGAAGGTAGTTCTGAATGAGCTTGCTTCCCTCTGTAGCAGTGAGCGGCTGCAGTTGAACACTGCGAGACACCACGTGATTGAAGGCGGGGTCTTGTGAAGTGATGATGGCAGCACCGCCGAGACATCCTACAGGCCAGTACTCTTGCAGCACCGCATGGTCCTCGGCATTGTCGTACACCAATAACCAACGCTCTTCTGCAGATGATGTCAACGCCATGTTACTCGGCTTGGGAGACCTCTTACCTGTAGTCTGGAACCACCTCAAAGCTTCGTCTTTGATGCGCGTTGGTGACAGCTTGCTATCTGTAACAATGCCGAGTTTGATAACAGCGTCGATGAAGGACTCGTATATAGATGCTTTTGTTTGTGAACGAAGCCAAATTATATACCCATAGTACTGACTAAACCTGTAGGTGTACTCCAAGGCCGTCTCTGTCTTGCCCATTCCTCCGACTGCATGCAAAAGACAAGATCGAAAGGATCGAGACTTTTGGTCAACCGCAAAGGCAGACTCTAGAGTAGAGTGTATCAGGGCTAGAGTGTCATCCCGCCCCATGAATCGCGTATTTCTGGAGATAGACACATTTGACTGTAGTCGACCTGATCTTACAAGAGGCAGCAACGCGCCCATCAGTTGATTGTGTCTTTGATCTTCTTTTTGGATGTGAGCAAAATGTGCTTCTTTCTCAAAATCTTCATTAAGCTTCGCTAACAGTGCTGCGGTATCCTTAAATTGGAGGGCAAACGAGGACCACTGAACACGCATCACCATGTCTATATATAGTCAGTGACTGGTCATGATAACCTTGGTGGTATTTCTCTCTTACAGCACTTGTCGGTACTCAGACAATCTAGTGTCATGATGCAGAGGTCAAGGAATGTGGAGTAGACGCCCCGCAGAGCGGCATGGAGGCGAGGTGTTCGAAGGACTTGAATATAGCCATGGAATCGTGGCAAGGATCTTACAACATCTTCAAAGAGAACTCTTAAATCATCCCAAAAGCTAGCATATCTGAGGACCGACTGAATACCAATGTCGTCAGTAAAAGTATTTCAAACTGCGGTGGTAGACTGCACCTGGAATACCAAAGAGAGGCTTCCCCAGACTAAGGATGCGGCCATATCGTTTTGAACTAGAGTATTGACTGCAACAACAAACGGCTGCAAACTCGTGAATATCTCGCGCAGGCGCGACATACGGCCTACATGCCCGCTATCGGTATACAAAACCGTCAGGCTTTGAACGAACTTCTGAGGAGACGTCTCCCCTATGTGGTCGGCCAACAAAAATGAACCTTGCTCCGGGACAATGTTAGGAGCCAAACGAATGCCGACATTCTGCAGAGCTTGGGTCTTTTCTGATAGAACCAACTTCCATTCATCATTTTGGTAATCCTCCCCTTCATCTTCAAGAAGATCAACTGTGCCTTCCTTCTTCGGGGCTAAGCTGTCAGTGGAATCTCTACCAATTGGATGACTAATCGAAAATAGTTTCGAGGGATCCTTGAGCCGCCCCTTCGGAGATCGTAGGCAACAGAGGAGGGTATCCATGATGTTTGGTTGAGGAGGCCAAGTGAGAAAGGTGGGGAAAATGCAAGATAGTATTGAATAGGTAGTTTGAGGAAATAGTTGGATAGCTCGTGCTTAAAGTCGCATTTGCGTCCGATAGCTTCAGTAAACAAGGAAGCATGGAATTTGGGCAAAAGGATATGCTTTCAAACTTCCTGTTATGAATCGGAACTATTGTTACGCGATCAGGCTGCTACCACCATGGAAATGTAAAGTGCAGTACGCCATGTCAGACTGGCACAGTTGAATGCAGCCACCACTGCACCGCCAGAAGATACAGTGAAGTCACTTGCAACGAGGGGTATCCCCGAAAGGGTAACCATTGCGTGGTTCACATAGGTCAGCGTTTCTCTGCCATGCTCGAACATCCATCGAATCTGTAGCCTACCGTTTTTGAGGCCTCCCACTGGTAGCATGCACCTTAGATTTGGCATTCACCTTGCTGGTCATGCAGCCACCAAACCCTGCACTTGAAAATCGTTGCAGCTTGTGAATCAAATGCTATCGCAGCCGCGAAAGATTTAACATCGCTCAATCCCGCGCAAATTGGCAAGAAGGAACAGTTGGCATAATTCGAATCTCCAGTTCCACAAGTTACAGCACATAAATCCTCACACCAACCAAGTTATTTCAAAGCCATGCCTTCTTCGACTGATCACCTTCAAGCTGCTAAGCCAGTTGAAACACCTACTGAAACTTTGCCCGAGGATCGAGAGCAGCCATGGAAACAGCTTGTGGGAGTAATCGAAGAGGACAACAAGAAGAGCGACGATGACAAGGACTTGTATCCCGTTGAGGATGGTTTTCACTCTCATACACTTGCCGCCTAAGATCCTGAGAATGTATGGCGAACATGGTGCCACTGTTAGTCAGTACATGCTAATCAATTGTTCAAGGCCAAATACCGCATGTCAAACAGGCTTTACACTGTTTACCAATTGTCTTGGAATTGCTCTTGTACTGCGGGATATGTCACTGAAGGATTTGGGAAGCACCGGTGGCAAGGTGGTATGTTGGAGAATGCGATAGGCTACAGGTGTCACATCATGCAATAAATGACACATCAGATAAGAAATGCTCTCAGCCGCACAACATGGAGTGACAATTGAAGACAGTAAATTCAGGCTGTGAAAGCGGGGTACATATCCATATCACTATGCAATGTGCTAGATGGACTGATAAACAATTGAACCGCATC
The DNA here is from genome assembly GCA_013396295.1 of Fusarium heterosporum. Lineage (NCBI taxonomy): Eukaryota > Fungi > Ascomycota > Sordariomycetes > Hypocreales > Nectriaceae > Fusarium > Fusarium heterosporum. The sequence goes on from JAAGWQ010000299.1 coordinate 13,980, forward strand.
TGGCCACAGGTCTTTTCAACTTCAGGATGTGCGCCATCTCCCAACAATTATTTCCTGGCGAAATTCTTCGTTGCTACTTCACTCGTCCTTCGCGCCCAACGCACACTGTCTCCAAGACATGGAGGCGTCATTCCAATTTCTTCAATGGCAACCCATCTACTCCAAAGAGAAGCCATACGAGATTTTCCTGCCAAAGGCCTGCTTTGAAGGTATTAAGGATGTACCCCGAACAAACCTTGTCTTCGAGACTCGAAAGGTGCCTGTAAGGGATGCTAGGGGGTCGGACCAGACCTTCCAGCTCGACACTCATGGCTTTGAGTTCGTGGACCATTCTACACAATGCACGCATCTAAGAACACAGAGGGCTGTGCTTGAAGAATACATACCCGAGATGCAGTCATTTTTAGCCAGATACCTGGGCGATGAGGTTTTAAAGGTTGTCTGTTTCGATCATAGGGTATGTCATCCCGAATAACCTTTTTTTGTCTGAAGGAACCTGATTTTGATGACGGTGAAGCTCAGGGTCAGTGCAGACCGAAAGGAGTTCTCCAAACGGACAATCGATCTTGAAAATAGGTTTGACGCGTTGCTGCCAGCGGTCCATCCTCATATCGGTAAAATCGCTTTTCTCTCGACCATAGACTTTGCATAGAGCGTATGTTGACTGAATGTAGATCAAAGCCCAACGGGAGCAGTGAGACGGGTGAGAACTCATGTCCCTGACGAGGCTGGCGAGCTTCTCAAGGGACGCGTAAGGATTATAAAGCAAGTCGTCCATAAATCCCACCGCTGAGCTTCGGTTACTGACGAAAAACGATAGTATCTGGAGACCTCTGAGAAAAGTCACTGCGTGGCCTCTAGCACTCTGCGACTCGCGTACCGTTCGCGAAGAGGATTTAGTCACCTGCGATATCGTGAGGAGGCGATACGTAGGTGAGACGTACTTTGGCAAGTACAATCCCCATCACGAATGGTATTATTTGTCAGATCAAGACGTAAATGAAATCACGCTCTTGAAGATTTATGATTCTTGTGATTCGCAAACCGGAAGCCGTACGTTCATTCTTCTGCTATAGCTCTTGTTGGACTGACAACGGCGATAGGGTGCCTGCATAGTTCTTTTCAATTGACCCAAGAGCCAGACTTGCGCGAGAGTCTTGAGCTGCGATTTTTGGTTTTCTCCAAATCATAAGGACTATGATGGGGCAGTGGAAGAGGTTGTGTTGTTCCTTAGATTCACACCTCTCACCGGGCTCGGGTTAGTATTGACCGATTAGTGGTGTTAGCGGTGGTCGAAATGCAAAATTGGAGACGTCAGAAGGGACTCCACCACATTAGTGGGCCTTGATCTTGTTATAAAGGACGAGATCCAGTGACCTTTACTTGTTTAAATTATTGAATTCTTCTTTTAGTTGCCTCTTTCTTGTTGCATCAATATCTTTCATCATGGCATTGAATGTAGTGGACGTACGCTTTGAGCATTACCGTCATCCCAACACTTTAGGCGTCCACGAAGACAAGCCACGGATTTCTTGGCGTTTCGATAACGCCCCTCCCAACTTCGAGCAAGATGCTTACGAGATTCGTCTTGACAAATCATTCGGGCAAGAAAAAGAGCATCTAGGCACATTTCAAGTCAAATCATCACAGTCTTATCTTGTCCCGTGGCCGTCTGAAGAGGCGCTCACGTCTCGTCAGCGATACACTATCTCCGTCAGAGTGCGGGGCAAGGGACAGAGCGACTTTACCGAATGGAGTCAAGATGCTTGGTTGGAGACAGGCCTCATGAGTCGCGGCAACTGGAAGAGCAAATTCATCTCAGCGCCTTGGTCCGACAAAGACATCGATAAGCCAAAGCCTGAGGATCTCTTCCGCAAGTCATTTTCGCTGAATGCTAAGGTTAGGTCAGCGAGACTGTATGTAACCGCTCAGGGAGTGTACGAAGCGGAGATCAATGGCACCCGCGTTGGGGATCATTTTCTAGCACCGGGTTGGAGCTGTTATGATGACCAGTTGACGTATCAGACGCACGATGTCACTGATTTTCTCAAGAATCGGGATAACTGCTTGGGAATTCGTCTAGCAGAGGGTTGGTTCACTGGTCGATTAAGCTTTGACGGTGGAAGGCGGAATGTATACGGCTCACGCACGAGTCTTTTGGCACAACTTGAAGTGCAGTTCTCGGATGAATCCAGCCAAGTTATTACATCCGACAATAGTTGGGCGGTAACCCAGGGTCCCATCCGTCAGGCCGAACTCTATGATGGAGAGAAGTATGATTCCACGGCGGAGATACCTGGGTGGTCTTCATACGGCTCTACTACTGGAAATTGGGAGTCTGCAGAAGAGCTACCCTTCATATCCGATAAGATCTGCCTGAACGCTGGCTACACTGAGCCTATCCGACGCATTGAGACGCTTCAGCCCATCGAAAGGATAACCACCCCTTCTGGACACACAGTACTCGATTTTGGCCAGAACTTGGTGGGATATGTTCGCATCAAAGAAGTCAAAGGCAGTCGTGGTCATAAGATCACCATACGTCATGCAGAAGTACTGGAGAATGGTGAACTAGGTAGAAGACCACTCCGAAAGTGTGACGCCACAGATATATACACTCTTCGAGGAGATACTGAGCCTGAGACCTACGAGCCCAGATTCACTTATCACGGTTTCCGCTATGTGCAAATTGACGATTGGCCATCGGCAGACATAGAAGTGTCCCAATCACTCGAAGCTGTTGTGTGTCATACCGATATGGAGGAGCAAGGAACCTTTTCCTGCTCCAACGACAAGCTGAATAAGCTATTTAGCAATGTGCGCTGGAGTATGCGAGGTAACTTCTTTTCCATACCCACCGACTGTCCCCAGCGTGATGAGCGCCTTGGCTGGACAGGCGATTTAGCTTTGTTCGCACCAACAGCAGCTTTCCTTTACGGCTGCTACCCAATTCTTCGTGATTGGCTCAAGGGTGTGTGGTACGATCAGCAGCAGCAGGGAGGTATTCCGCCAATGGTTTCGCCCAACGTACTGGATAAATGCAGGATATGGGGCCCCGTTTGGCCTTGTGCCATATGGCATGATGTTGTCATTTTGGCTCCCTGGGCTCTATACCAAGAAACCGCAGATGCCACGATTTTGGCTGACCAATTCGAGTCTATGGAGACTTGGTTGCGAGTCATTCCGAGAAATAAAGATCGATGCATCCATGTTTGGGACTTCAAGGCTGACCAACTTGCGGTATGTATGTCTATCCCAGCATGAGAACTTTACTGATCGCGTTAGGACTGGCTTGATCCCAGTGCACCCCCAGATGATGCCGCCAAAGCTACAACAGACCCCCCGCTAGTCGCCAACGCTTTTCTCATCCACTGCCTAGACATCATGCACCGAGTTTGTGCTGTTCTGGGAAAAGATGAGTCTGCTTCTTCTTACAAGAAATGGGCTGTAAACGCTCGGTTCGAATTTGCACAGGAATACGCCTCGCCAAGCGGCCGCCTGGTATCCGACACTCAAACCGCTTACTCCCTCGCCATCTGCTTCGACCTTCTTACGGACGAGCAAATGTCTCGTGCTGGTTCGCAATTAGCAGATATTGTGCGACGTAATGGCTTCCGCATAGGTACTGGTTTTGCCGGAACGCCCTATGTCTGTGAAGCCTTGGTCCGAACAGGCCACAGCAACGTCGCTTATGCTATGCTTTTGAACGAGCAATGTCCATCTTGGCTTTATGCAATTTCCATGGGCGGGACTACAACATGGGAACGATGGGATAGTATGCTACCGGATGGGTCCGTCAACCCTGGCGAGATGACTAGCTTCAACCACTACGCTTACGGGGCTGTCGCCAAGTTCATGGTCGAGAGACTTGCCGGACTACAACGGGTTGAAGCTGGATGGAAGAGATCCAGGGTTCAGCCTGAAATCGCTGCCGACTTTACCTGTGCATCTGCCTCACATCTGACGCCTTACGGAAAGGTCTCTAGCTCTTGGAAGCTTGATGAAACTGAGAAGAGTCTTTCTGTCGAGGTTGAGGTTCCACCCGAGACGACAATGGAAGTTGTGCTGCCGAGTCGCAATAGTACTAGAACAGAGGTTGTCGGTCCAGGAAAATGGTCATTCAAGGGAGATTATGAAAAGAAGGGGGAGTGGCCTGTGAAAGAGATCAAGTTCATCCTAGCTAAGATTGTAGAGGAGTTTGAGAAGTCTGAGGAGGAAAGAACCTGAGGATTGATGCATGGGGTTGAATAGCTAACTATCGGTGCCATAGTTGGCGAAATCTAAGACAATGCTTTCACCACAACTTATGCCTCGTGAGATTTGCGTCGACAATAATTTACGAGTTGTACCTTCGTAACTCCTCGCTATTGAGTCTCGGACAATCGGGATTCTCTAGACTCAGTCCAAGCACAGAAGCCATCGGCTGGAAATGACCCTAACTTCGGAGGATTCCATTGCGAGATGACCCTCAACATTCAACGCCTGGGTCATGTAACTTGAGACTTTTTCAGCAATGTAGCAAAGCGTATACGATAGCTCCTCGGCTTCCCCGCCTCAACATCACCAGAAACATCATTTCGGCGCATTGCAACCCGAACTGCTGGTAAATTCTGCACGATCACACGATTCGCCGCGCAGCTAGATGAGGAGATTTTGGCCTGGATTTGGGGTAGCCAATCATGTAGACTCAAAGCCGGATCAGGCTTTTCTAGCTCCGGCTTTGATCATTTCTTATTGGTGTTTCGACTCATGATCCTTGCCCGAGTCTCGAACCGGGAACCCTGTAGCTTTTCTCCATCTGGGGCCCCGCACTTTGGATCTGGAGTAACTTTAACATCTGGGGGTGTACGAGTGTGTGTTACCGGTTTCTGGCATGATCGTCAATTTCTATATATACCTCGGGACTTCTTGCCTCATGATCCTTTTCTCTGGCCATCATATCATCGATCATCCATTCATCTCCTCTATCTGACGACCAACTTCTACCGATTTCACCATGGAGAAACCCGATTCGCCCTCCCACGTGGAGCGATCAGACTCCAACGCCGTCGACCTATCGCCCGACCAAACTCGCGGCCATGCCATTCAACAGCAAGAGCATAACCGAACCTATCTACAAACCCTCCGCAAAGACCCATGGCTCCTCCTCTGGATCGGGGTGATGCTCTGGACTTTGATCGTCCGCGGCTTCGAGAACCAGTCATCTGGTTCAGTCATCAGTATCCCTGTCTTTAAACAGCGATTTGGCAAACAGCTCGACGATGGATCATACTTTATCGAAACAAGCTGGCAATCTGCTCTGAGTGGCGGTTCCAACGGTGCTGCCATTCTGGGTGCCTGGGCTTCCTCATACTTTGCGGATATCATTGGGTTCAAGCCAGTCATCCTGATCGCTGCCGGCATCAACATTGGGTCTGTCGGAGTTGAGTTTGCTTCAACATCGATTGAGATGTTCTTTGCTGGTAAAATGATCAACTTCATTGCCATTGGAGCCTTCCAAAACCTCTGCACAGCCTACGTCGCTGATGTGTCGCCCCTCGCCATTCGATCTACCACCATCGGCTTCTGCAACCTCGCACAATGCATCGGTCCTTTCATCTCTGCTATCTTATCCAACTTCAGCTCGCAGTGGGAGAGCAATTGGTCGTGGCAGTCGCTTATTGTTGCACAGTGGGGTTTCGCGGGAGTCGCCTTGGTCGGACAGCTCCTCATGCCTGAGTCTCCAGTGTACCTGGTCCGCAAGGGCAAGATGGAAAAGGCTCGCAAGGCTCTTGAGCGCATGTACTCGAGCCCCGAAGATGCGGGGGGTCATTTGGAGCGTATCAAATTGACACTGGAGGAGGCGGAGTCGAAGAACCTTGGATCTTTCATGGATTGCTTCAGAGGCACCAATCTACGACGATCCCTCATTGCCATCATGGTTTTCCTCTCTGAGCCCATGTCTGGCCTGGGATTCGTGTCCAACTATGGCGCATTGATGTATCAGTACCTTGGAATCAGCGACAAGAAGTCTTTTGAGATCCAGATTGGCGCTCAGATTCTTTCAATGTCTGGTGCGACCATCGCTTTCCTCGTCGGCGACTTTTATGGACGCAGACCCATGTATCTCATTGGATGCATCGCCCTATCTTGTCTCCTCATCTGCATGGGTATCTCAGGATCCATCAACACTACCGCCGCTGTCACAGCTTCCGTCGGCTTCTACACCATGTACAACTTCTTCTACAATGTGGGAGTCGGTTCCACAGTATACACTATTGCAGGTGAAATCCCCACCTCAGTCCTACGCACCAAGACTTTGGCTATCTCCATTTCCATCTCCTCCGCCGTCAACACCATGTGGTCGTTCGTTGCTCCTTACATCTTTAATCCTGGCTACGGCAACCTTAAGGCAAAGATTGGCTTCATGTATGGTGCTTTCATGATCATTTTTGCCATTCTTGCTTTTCTCTTTGTGCCCGAGACTCGCATGAGAAGTTATGAGGAACTGGATGAGCTTTTCATCAACAAGGTCCCCACTCGTCAGTTCCGCAATTATGTCACTGTGGCTGAACGGCGCGCGGAGGAGGCTTATGCTATTGAGAATGCAGCCAAGGGTAAGGCCCAGGAAGTCTGAGAGCTCCGATGTCGATATAGTTTGTCTGGACGCTCTTTTGTCGGATCGCACTAGGTATCCATTATAATATCATGTACTATATTAAACCCGAGTACTTCTTCTAATTCATGTGTCATGTTCATGACTCGAAATAACTTGCAGGGTCACCGTCGACATCGTAATTCTGTATATCCATGATCATGGCCTGTGTGACACGGCCTCGCTCCAGGTGCAACCCTCCACTTGTTGCGTCAGCATGCGAACTATCCCAGCTATCATCGGTCTTATCCTCAAGTTCAAGAGCATGAGCGATAAGAAACTTGACCATCCATTTGTCAAACCGATATGACTCTGTGTTCATTGATCGGATGCAGTTCTTCTGGAATACTACCAGTCGACGAATCTGTGACTGTTAGCATGTATTGTAGTAATAGAAACAGATCCAATTTTACCATCATGTCCACGCTTGGCCAGTAGTCTCTGAGCTGTACCAGTGACTCAAGGTTCGACCCAAGGCGTTCCCGGGAGATATCGAGTTCATGTGACTCCCCAAAAAGGTAAGTATGCAGCAGTACGGACGATGACACAATAGTGACGTGGCCGACGATATTGTACAGCGCTTCAGCCCCGGGGACCTCACGCGAAGCCTTGAGGACATCGCAAACAATCGCAGCATGTGCTTTGCAGGAGTCTGCATATTTCTTTCCGTTTCTGGTAGGAGGTCGCCGGTGGTCCAGATAGTGGTAGAACAACAATGTGTAGTAGTGATGGTAGCCAAGATGGAAAGCCACAAATACACGACCGAGGCCGCGACTGGTAAATGCTTCCAGGTTATCCCTGGAAAACATCAGTCGAGGTCCTACAGACTCTTCGAAAGCGCCTAGCTCGAACTCGAGACGCTGGACGGATTCCTCTATCATGTCTTCGTTCCATTCGACTGTATCCGCAAGGTCTTGGTGGAGATGCTGTATCTGGGTATATATCTCGACCAACTTGACCATATGGGCCCATAGTCCAGGCTTCCATTCAGAATCCTCGATGTCGGCATCTCCTGGTTTCATGTTGAAGAAGACGTGTTCGTCCATCGGTGGTCGTGGTTGATTGGCCTGCCATTTGAATTGGCGAGACAGGTTCGAGCCGCCACTGGCCCACGTGTCGATTATGAAGCACGTCCAGAATATTCGTCTTTTCACCTCGCGAGTAATCCCGTCGTCTGTCTCGGAGTGGGTCCCTAGGTTGAGAATCTGGGTCATTCTGCTAGCCAGTCCTGGGATGGTAGTCAGACATGTATTACGATAATTTGAACGAAACGTAGTGTACAGTCATACCAAAATACAACGACTCTGCATCTGCATTGCCGTCTCCAAAGAAATTGTTTCCCACTAGGATGCAAGCTTGAACATTTTCGATACAAATATTCTCAAGGTCGTCCTTCAATGCAGCGCAGGCCTTTTTTCGATACACACCGCCACGAGCAGCAATATCTGGCTGTGTGGCAAATCTGGAGTAGTTAGTAGTCATTCTTATTCCATCAAACAAAGTCCGAAAGATCGAATACCTTGCTGACATCCCCATCATAGCCAGGACAACTGGCTCAGAGGCAGTCCCTCTAGCAACACTCGCTTTGAATGTGGGCTCGTGAAAGAGGCTGTGAGGCGAGTCATGGATGAAACGAAAGTAGAGGTCCACCAAATAAATACGCTCATCTTGTGTGTTTGTCGATGGATTGGGGGTTAAGGACATTTGGCGTGATGATTTCCTGGGTAGGCCCAAGCCATGGGTAGAAGCTGAGCATTTCAAGTTCCGGGTCAGACAATCAACACACGCGGCATTGTCCCGTCTATGGCATCTCCGCTTACCGATCCTGCATTGCAAACATGCAGTTGTCGGTCGCATAGTTGTGGCAACTGCGTCAGCAGACTATACTGTGACGGTTGTGCACCTAATCGTCTCGAAGAGGTTCTAAAGCCAGGGCTTTGTATGACAAGACTGGGGACGGGGAAAGACGGGGGTTTTGGCGTCTCTGGGCGGTAATGTCCTCTAGTTGTGACCCGCTAGTCCGAAAGCAGAACCCCAGAGGTCAATCAAGACTATAGCATAATGATGGGTAATCCATGTGTTTTCTCGTCAATAAGTCTGAGTTTGTGTTATAGTAATGGTTTTTGAGTGCTCTCTTTGTTTTCACAACTAGAGACAAAATTCGCTGAACAGAAATGACTTGTATAATCAGTAGCCCTAGATGGTATAAACGCTATTCCTTGCACTTTTCCTCTAAACTCTATAACCTTGCGGTGATCCCAATGCTGTCTTTTTTGTTCGTCGTAATCATCTCAGAGTGTGAAATTCTGCCGTAATGCGCGCGCGTGTGCAAGTCCCGGTGCTTGAGCGGAGCGAAAGGTTGAGAGGCTGGTTTGAAAGCTGTTTTGGAACGATTTCAATGGTAAATCACTATATTCTCTTAATACACGTTTCTTGTCTCGTAAGCTTTGGGTAATATCTTTTCCCTCACCATTCATCGCTCTTGGAAACCGTCTGACATCCAATGCCTCCAATGAAATCTTTAGCTTCAGTCTCTGTATCCACGATTGTCAACTTGTTCCCCGCGCGGTCGTGACTAATCGTCAAAACACCTGAAGGGTCGATGATAACCACCGGCCTGCCGTCTTCTATTAACCGGGTAATGTCGGCTCGGATAATTTGCTGTGCCACCGCGTTGAAGGAGAAGACGTCGCGGAAGGAAAAGATGACAGCGCACGCGAATCGCGCACCGCCAGAGCCGGGGTCTTCTGGGTTCGGTTCTCCCAGCTCTCGTGTGATGGCGCGGGTGAGTCGCTCTGAACCTGCAAATCGCACGACACCGCGAAGGCTAAAGATAATTACCTCCTTGTTGCAGTTCGCGTGGTGGGGCCCATTCTCGCCGGGGACAATCGTGGCTATGGATGTACGCACAGTCGCTTGGGCAATCTGACTGACATCCATCATGTGTAATCCCATGTCACTCGAAAGTTGCTCACATATGGCTACTCCTCGAACACTATTTCCCCGTGAGTCGAGTTTGGGAGAGAGAACGGCGATGCCCATCTGGCCAGGCAAAGCGCCGATAATACCGCCAGCTACACCACTCTTTGCAGGTATACCGATTCTTGACATCCAATGGCCAGCAGCATCATACATTCCACAAGTAGCCATAACAGAAAGGATTTGGCGAACACTATCCTGGGCAATGATTCTTTCACCAGAAACAGGATGAATACCTGCGTTGCAAAGCGTCGCAGCCATCATTGCCAAATCGCGAACATTAACATTAATGGCGCACTGACGAATGTACCCTGTAACAATCTGCTGCGCATCGCCTGTGATGATGCCAGCCGCCTTGAGCATGTAGCCAATTCCCATGTTGCGATCAGCACCTCTCAGCTCTGCATGGTAGACCTCCTCGCACACATGCAATTCCCGACCAGCCAATTTGGATAAAGCCTTGAGGATGCGCTCTGTTCTTTGATCGTTGGTCCAGTCGGGACCGCCAATGAGAGAGTGGGCGGTGATAGCTCCGGCATTAATCATGGGGTTCATTGGCCGGTTCGTGCCGCGTTCCAGGGAAAGGCTGTTAAACGCGTCTCCCGAAGGTTCCACGCCGATCTTCTCCAAAACCTTGTCCAACCCGGCATCCTCAATAGCGAGCGCGTAGACAAAAGCCTTTGAGATGGATTGGATGGAAAACTCAACATCATCATCTCCGGTGGAGTAGACTTGACCATCGACCATAGCCAGGGCGACGGCTATTTTGGAGGTGTCGGCCTTGGCCAGGGTCTCGATGTAGTCAGCGGGCTTGCCCCCATCGATGGGGCGAGCCTTCTCCAGGACCTTGTTAAGATAGTCGGGAATAGGGGATTTCATTGCGCCTTTTGATTGTGAACTATGGTCAATTTGAGGAGAAAAGTACAGAATTTTTTTTCCAAGGCTTAGGATCTTGTGGGAATGTCGTAGAGCAAGGGCCAAGGCAGGTTTGCAAAATTGGTCATCCAATAATGACGAAGCTTGACAAAGGGAATCTGTTTTTCAGCGACTAGTAGTGACCCACTGAAGATCTTTCTAGGGGCGGCGCGAATGACGATAGGGTAGGGTGTTCTGACGTGTGTTCGTTTCAAGTGAAAGTGTTTGAATAAATCCAGACACTTGCAACCAATATGTAATATATATTCAAGAAGAAAACTTTATTTTAGGGCATTGTTACCAGGGTCAAGATGTGTCATGAGAAACTCAGTGCGTGTCTGCTCTGGTGGTGTATTTCACGGCGCGACGATTATTAAGTTTGAAGGATCAATGTCGGTGTAAGATTCAACGCGACACCGGAGAAGTATTCCTATACTTTGGCTATGTTAGAAATGGTCTCGAGTCATGTGGTTCGATTGAATGGTTATTGGTAGATAATATCAAATAGATGAGAGCCATAGCGTTTCATACTCTGGAACATCGACGGACTTTTCAGGACAAAAGTCGTTTCTCTCAATAATGACAATCGCAACTCCATCGGTCTCGATCGCTGTGGGTTAAGCAATCTCACAGTTTTGGTATTTTGTTGCGAGTCGCATTTGCACCATCAGCTCAGTCAACCTATTCATCGATTCATGAATTGTTGGGGAGACCAACACTTGATGGATGGCTAACAGTATTGAGATCAAGCGGGCGCATCATTTCATTATGTTAAAATAACATAACTCAGAAAACTCAATTGGTACACGTGGTACACCTATTCGCAGTAGTATCCTGTGCGGGCCGTCTCGTGATGTTGTTTTCTTTGAATCTCTTACGTATGGTGTTTCTAGTAGTACGTACCGAACCACAGTTTTGGGTGGATTGCTGACTACACACGTTTCAAGATACGGTCTAGACTCTCGAGTTACCACAATTTGACAGGTTATGGGTAGTGACTCACTGGCGATTGCTTATTCGACAAGCTGTCGCCCTGGAATCTTGTCACGGAACTTCATCTTTTTGTTCACACTGCGTACGTATCTAAATGGCGGGAGATTGGCCCTAGCTTTTATCCCTGCCACAGACCAAAAACAAGCTTTACTTAGAGTTACGATCCATGCTGTTGCCCCTGTCAATTGTCTCATTAGAGCGTGAAACCATTGGACAATGGACATACTGCGCCACCACCATCAACAGGTAGACTAACACGAACCTAGATCTGTCCCCTCTTGAACTCTGTTCAACCTCATTTCCTCCCTTCCCCCTCTTTCATCCACTTCCGAGCCGTACCTACTGTCTACTGATACTTGCTGGTGCTCACTATGGCGAGCAATATCCTCCCAGGCCACGACGGCAACGGGCACCATACTTCAGGACACAGAGACGAATCAACCCCGCTTCTGCCACATTTATCTAGTCACATCGCTCATGAAGGCGAGAGTGGAAGAAGCGGATTTCACCCGCGTCACTTTTTGACCGTTCTCTGGCGAAGCTCGTGCACTGCCTCCAAATGGGTCAACGTGCTCTGGCCTTTTGTTCCTGTTGCGATCATCCTTCAGTTCTTCCCAGGGCTTCATCTCTGGAAGTTTGCGACTGCATACATCGCCGTCATTCCCACTGCCAACCTTCTGGGCTTCGCTGGACAAGAGTTTGCACGGAAATTACCCAAGGTGGCTGGCATTCTCATCGAGACGACGTTTGGATCAATCATTGAGATTATTCTCTTCATTGTCTTACTGTCCAAGCATGAATCCAACACTTCAGAAGATAATGGAGACGAGGGAAACTTGATTCCGATCATACAAGCCGCTATTCTCGGCAGCATCTTGACCAACTTGCTGCTCTGCCTTGGACTTTGTTTCTTTGTCGGAGGGCTCAAACAGGCCACCCAGAAGTTCCACGCCATCGTCTCAGAAGTCGGAACTGGCCTCTTGCTCGTCGCTGCCTTTGGTCTCCTCATCCCAAGCGCATTCTACTCTGCCCTCAAAGCCGAGGTTGTACCCGACTTTCCAGGTTTCAAAGTCCTGCACGAGAAATTTACAGAGGGCAAGCTCCAGGGTGACATCCTTCACATCAGTCGAGCGACATCTGTTGCACTGATGATTGCTTTCTTCTTCTTTATTTGGTACCAGGCTAGCAGTCAGCACAGCATCTTTGATGAAGTGATTGAGATGGATGAGCATCGGGATGCGGACCGCGAGGCTGATATGGAGAAGCCAAAGTTTACCATGACCGAGACAATCGTGGCTCTGCTTATTGCTTTGGTGTTCGTGACTGCTCTTCTCATTTTCCTTGTGGAAAAGATTGAACATGTGGTTGAGAGCGGTGTACCAGACCAGTTCTTGGGTCTTATACTTCTGCCATTTGTTGAGAAGGCCGCTGAGCATCTGACTGCTATTGATGAAGCATGGGGTAAGCGATTCATTGATTTCTGGAGTCTAAAATCTAACAGATTCTGCAGATGGTGTGATTAATGTTGCTCTATATCATTGCTTGGGACCGTCTATCCAGACGGCACTCTTCAACGCCCCACTGGTCGTCCTCGTCGGCTGGGCTATCGGAAAGCCCATGGACTTGAATTTTGAGATCTTCATGATCGTTCTACTTGTTCTGTCTATCCTTGTTGTTGGCAATTTCCTTCGTGACGGCGAATCCAACTGGCTCGAAGGAGCACTTCTCGTGGTATGTTTTGACCCTCACCTTGTTGCGTGAGTGTGGCTAATCGAGAACAGATCATATACGGAATCATTGCTATCGCTTGTTGGTATTATCCCAATCCCGATGTAGCTACGTCCAACGGTTTGGAAGGCTCGGAATTGGTCAATGTCACTATGAGCGTTGATACACTTCGCGAGTTGCAGAAACTTCTCAGCGCAACCTTACCTCAGTAGCCGATGGTGGCTTGAATAGTTCATGCCTGCAAGCCTGGTGGGAGTAATGCAGGTGCCCAAGGACTTTCTGGTTACTGGCTGGTGGGGATAAACTTTATAAACGATTGTCAAATACTTAGGTTATAGTAATCCTGATACGGATGCTGGTGACAGTTTGAACGAATATATACAATGTGTGAAAGGAATACCTGGAAAACATAAGTGCGAAGAAGCACTGTGACTTTTATTCGACTGTTCAACTACATAGCCTATTGCTTCTCAAGTATCAAGACCTGACTATCATAGTCACCCTGGAAATTTAGTTGAATGCCAAGGTTCATCAGCGTCGAGCCAGAGATGGTCTGGTTTTTATCCACGACATATTTGGCGCTCGCATCTAAACCTTGCAGACGGAACCAAGGCCAGGAATTGTTGATAGTCGCCCGGGTCTGGAAGGCGAATAAGACCACCTTCTTTCCGTCCTCTGAAACAAATTGACCAGCTGGATGTCTCGTCTCTTCAGGTAGAGCAAGGCGGTAAAAATCCCCTGTTATCACAATAGGGTTGATCTTTTCGGAAAGTGCGATGAGTCCAGGAATCTGATCTCTCTCCTCAGGCTCGAGGTCGCTTGGGTCAAGTTCGACACCAAATGAGCCACCCATCATGGCGACATGACCTCTGAATTTCACAGAGGTGATTCGCTGTGTGTTACCATTGGGAACATGTGAGAGATGAGCTCCCATGGCAGATGGGGGGTAAACAAGAGAAGTGCCAAATTGGATAGCAATTCGTTCGACAGCGTCCGTATCGTCTGACGTCCAGATTTGAGGGAACCACTGGAGAACTCCAGGGTCAAATCTACCTCCACCCGAAGCGCATCCTTCCCAAAGCACATCGGGGAAACGGCTGGTCAAGACCTCGAATACATGGTACAGACCGAGCATGTACTTGTAGTTGAGGGTGGAATCAGGCGTCTCGTGAATGCCGCGGTTGTTGTCCCACTTGACATAGGAAATGGGCGATTCCCGAAGGATCTTGGAAACAAAGTCAATCACAAACTCTTGGACCTCAGGCAGAGCGAGATTGAGAACAAGCTGCTGGCGGATCTGAGTACGAGGATAAGCGCCGGAGTGGATCACCCAGTCTGGGTGTTTACTGTACAAGTCCGACTCGGGATTAACCATTTCAGGCTCGACCCAGATTCCAAATTTGAGCTTTTCAGACGAGTTGGCTACCTTGAGCTCAGTCACGTCTTCAACAAGGGGTGTCAATCCTCCTGGAAATCTTGACAGGTTGGGTTGCCAGTCACCAAGGCCTGCTGTGTCGATAGTACGGGGATGCTTGTTACCGAACCAACCGTCGTCCATGACAAATAATTTGATGCCGAGATCTGCAGACTGCTTGGCGATCTTGTAGATGGAAGTTTCGTTGATATCGAATGCCAGACCTTCCCAGCTGTTGAGAAGCGCAGGACGTGTCTCTTCGGCGAATTTGCTCTTGATAAGATGCTTCCTGTATAGGCGATGGAATTGTCGAGACATACCACCAACACCCTTGCTTGAGAAAACCGACACAACCTCAGGCGTTGTGAAGGTCTGACCGGGTTTGAGCGGCCATGCAAAGTCGATGGGGTTCAGACCGAGGATGGCGCGAGTGATGCTTTGAGAGCTCTTCTCAACTTCCACTCCAAAAGAACCAGTGTACACTAGAGAAAAGCCCCATGCCTCTCCTTGTGTCTCGGTGGTTGTTGATGACACGAGAGCAAGGAAAGGGTTATGTAAATGAGACGAGTAACCAGTTGAGCTTTGGAATCTGCAACCTCATGTCAACGATGTTCTGAAAATGGGGAACATGACACTTACCCTTGTGTGCCGAAATCGACCTTTCGGCGGACGCGCATGCCCTCACGAGCCCAGTCGCCCTTGATCTCAATCAAGTCAAGATTCTCCTGTTGAAGATCGATGCTCCAACTAGAGGCCTTCCTGAGATTGATGGTTGAGTTGCCCTTGTTTGTAATGTTAACGCTTCGCACAATAGCGTCATACTTGGGAAAGATGGAATACGTCAAGTCGGCAGTAATGGAGCTGTAATTGTCGTACATGTGAACAACCAGAGTTGAGACATCATCTGAATCTCCAAAGGTGGAGGGAAGTCCAGGTAGACCAGGCTTTCCCTCCACTAGCTCATGCGACTTATAGCGGAAGTCAGTAACGGTGGTACCACTGGCTTGCTGGATTTGAAAAGCTGGTAGTCGGAAGTCTCCTCTGCCATGATCGGGATACTCTCGTCGCACTCTGCCGAGTAAGCCGACCCAGCCTTGAACGGGGCCGATCTCAGCGGTGATGGTGTCTTCAGCAACAGGTCCGCCGTAATGATCGTTTATCAAATCACCGGTGGTGTTGTCAACGTGGAATCGATATGAAACATTGTCTCCATTTAGAGCGAATGAAGTTCCGTCAATATGAATTGCTGAAATGGTCAGTCCTGTGTCATCTGACAAGGCGAAGTACTTACGACCTGAACTCTCTGCAGAAGCCGAAATCAATTGGCCCAGCGCCACTATGGCTGCTGCAGCGCGTCTGGATGTAATGAAGACCATCTTGTACCTGACTGAGGAGAATTGGTACGGCGACAAAGACACAGAGCAGCTAATTGAGGGGGCAACTGGGTGCCTTTTAACGATCACCACGACGCAAAAGCTAACAGCCGAGGTCAGCAAACTTGAGGTTAAACAGGCCCGATGTGTAGCATTTTATGAAGATCTCGTACAACAATGTGTCGGGCCGATCTCAATTTGGAGAAAACCGGGCACTTGTGGGGGAAGCCATGACTTTGAAAAAGGTTGACTTCCGAATGATACCCCTTCGAGTAGAGATCGTCGACGTTTGTGCGGGGGATCAGCCTAAACCCCTAGTCGAAGAGGTTGAGAAACTGGTTTATTACGGTGATTCCAGGCGCACAAATGAGAAATCTCCCGAAGAAGCGGGTTATCTAACATGATGGTTGGAAGAATTCTTTTATGCATGTTGTGTCGTAAGATTCAAGGTTAAAGTCTAATGTTGGGCAGATATCAAAGCTTCTTCGAGAGTATTGTATATACTGCCTTAATAAGTCGACAAAGGTTTTCTTGTCCTGCGACGTTAGAGATAAATACTAAATTAGATACATTCTACGCTTCAAACAATTGATGTTATTCGACCATGGAACAGCTCATTATAGTCGGTAATTGAATCAATAGCCAGTAACCATGGTTTTTGAGAGCGGGTTATTCTCCCCACCCAATATTTTAATCCGCTGATATGATTGGTTAGACGTGGAGGTGAGGGGAATCAATGACACCTCTTGCACGACCATCGAGTACTTCGAACCTCTTTTTGATTCCATGGTTCGTGAGCTTCACAAGCGAATATGAATCTCGCCAACACGATCCTCCCTTTCCAGGAACAATCTAGACGATGGGATATACAGATAAAAGATGGAGTGGTGGTCTCCATGAAAGCATCCGATGAAACATCATCTCAACCCCCAAATATACTGCTTCCCGCTCTTTGTCATCCGCACATCCATCTAGACAAACCGTACCTTCTGACTTGCAATCACCCATCGTCGCAGGGCCACCCTGACTACTCAGACCTGGTTCCAAAGACCGGCAGCTTCGATGAAGCTTTGACCAATACGTCTGAAGCAAAGAAACGATACACGCCAGAGGACTTGTACTTGCGAGGGTCTCAGCTCCTCGCTACAAGTTATGCACAGGGAGTCAGTTGCATGCGAGCATTCGTTGAGTTGGATCACGTTACCAAGCTACAACCGTTAAAGACTGCTATTCGACTCAAGAAGGAATTCGACGGATTTGTGGACTTGCAAATTTGTGCTTTCGCACAAGATCCTATCTTCTCAACTGATCACGGCGAACACAATCGGTCTATCTTGGAGGATGCCATTCATGAGTTCGGATCTTGGATTGAAGTTATCGGGACGACACCCTATGTGGAATCAGACGATGACGCGCAGAAACAAAACATACGATGGGCAATTAAATCAGCATTAACGCACAAGAAGCACCTCGACTTTCACATGGAATTCAATCTGAAGGAGGGTGATTGCATGGAGCAGTTCAACTATATTATTGATGAAATTGCTGCCCATTCCTGGCCTACACATCCTGGCGCTCCTACAGTCGTCCTCGGACATGCCACAAGGCTTACCCTTGCATCTCACACCGAGTTGACTCAATTCGCAGAAAGGTTGAGGACTACGAAGCTACCTGTGCACTTTGTCGGACTCCCAACGAGCGATCTCTTCATGATGGGAAGGCCGAGTTCTGACAACGCAAAACAAGATGCGCCCCTCAGTCGTCCATGCGGCACTCTCCAAGTCCCCAAGATGATACAAGACTATGGGCTTAATGCTTGTTTATCAGTGAACAATGTTGGGAATGCCTTCACCCCGTATGGGACCGGAGATCCACTTGGAATTGCCAGCTGGGGTGTTGGGATATTTCATGCTGGAAGGGTAGACGACGCGCGACTACTTTACGAGGCTGTTAGTACGCGCGCCATGGATGCGATACGGCCTTCGGAAGTTAACTACGAGGACAAGTGCTTGAACGAGGATGGCAAAGTATTCATGCCAATGCTACTCCTGAGGAATGAAGAGAGTGTAGAGATCTCTACTGCTTCTGGGCAAACACTCAAGGTCCCATCTCGCCAAAGGCTGTCAATTAAGGACGTCGTCTGGGACCCTCCAGAGACGCGACTCAGAAGTGTTATCAGGTGAAAGCATTACAGTCTTTTATTACGGTACCTAAATAAATGTTCAATATCTGAATGGGTCTACTTCGCAATTCATTAAACTCTGCAGAGCGGCCCGTCTGGCCTTTCAACCCAATACTCTGCGCCAACACAAGTCGGACAGTAAAATACGTGAGACGGATCGTACTTGTTCTTCGTCTTGAGGTGCTCATTATACATGCTGCCATAGAACGACGTCCTGTAGTCTGGATCATTGCGATCACCCTCATTCATGTAACCGCCAGTATCAGGTGCCAACTTCTTGGCCGCGGCACCCTTGACATAAGTCACGTCGTGTTCGGCTGCCTTGCGTTCTGCAGCCGATGCAGTTCGTGAAATACCAGTGCTCGACACAAGGGCGTAGTATGACTTCCTCCACGCGGGATGCAGTCCACTAGTCTTATCTGAAGCGTCTTTGAAAACTTGACCTCCGGAGGTTAGGAGGATCACGTTTGTGCCGTATTCGTCAGGCTTGCCGCTCATGACTTCGACGGCGTTGCGGACATTATCGTAACTCTCAACGCTCTTGCGATCGATCAACCGCGACGTCAGGATTGAGGTGTCGCCAGTGGGATTGTACAAACCCGATTCGGCGTAATAGAATGACCAGTAGTCAGAGTATGTAGCCCAGGTCTCCTTCATGTAGAGCTTATCCTTGAACTTGGACAGCGCCTCACGTACCGGTGCCCAGCCAGCTTCGGCCTCCTCACGATCCATTCCAATAGTCCAGATACCATGGGAGTAGCCCGAGGTAGCGTTACCTACAAAGACAGTTGGGAAATTTCGGAACCAATATCCGTAGCCGGAAAATCCGGCGTCGTTGAGGTCGGGAAGCTTCTGCAACAGAACTGACACCGCGTCGAGAAGATCTGCGTTCTTCTCTGTCTTCTCCAGTGGAGCAACTTCGAAGTGATGGGCGGTAACAGACTTGACGTTGGGGTAGGCCTTGATGGTGCTGCTGAGGGTGATTGCGTAACCGGGCCCGCCACCACGCATGGAACGGAAGAGATCGGTGTTCTCGCAATGGTTGACAGTGACGACTGTGCCATCAGCAAGCATCACTTGTGCTTCAAGAATCTGATCAGCACCGAGGCCGTAGTTTCTCGTAGCGGGTCCATGGCCACCTCCAGATGCATAGCCGCCAATGGCACCAGGAGTAATAGAGCCACCTCCAACGACGATCAGGTTTCTGGCTTCGGCGACTTTGTAAACATCGCGCCACTGATAATTACCTCTGATCACAATTGCACTGCCGTCCCAGCCTGACTTTGTGCATCCGGTGTTGGATTTCCAAGTCTTCTTGTAATCAATGCTGCTCTTGTACTGATGAAGCCACAGTTCAAGACCGCCGAAGCCGTCAGAGCGACCAAGAAGATCATGACCTGTTCCAGTGACAACAAGACGAAGGTTCCGCTCACGGGCATAGGCGATTGTAGACGAGACGTGTGATTCGCTGGTAGCATTCACGGCATAGACCGGCAACGATCCGAGACTGCAAGTGGTTGGCTCTTGGCCAGCAGCATAGTCCACTGGGGCACATGTGATGTTGTATGGGTACGGTCTTCCAATTGGGTTTGAGGACTGAAAGTCTTGATCAGACCACATCTTGTTGACATACGCGCATTGTTTCAAGTCCTGCGCGGGGCCAGGGTAGCAAGACTCCGCGATAGGCTCAGTCTTGATGAGCTGCCCGCCAATCCTCTTATTGAAGGTCTCCCACTCTTCATCGGATGGCCAGCAGCTGTCTCCAGGAATCTTAAACGGTGTCAGTACGAGATGAGATGTGATTAGGTTGGTGCACGTACGCATTTACATTGTGGCGAAGCTCGGCTCCCGAGTTCAGAAGCACGAGTGATTCCTCTGCCCCAACTTGCCGCGGGGAATACGACAAGCAGAGGGATGATAAACCCGAGACGCATCTGCATTTTTTTTCTTTTTTACCAAGGGTTTTCTCTTGGTCAGGATAAGAGGAAAAAGAAACGACTTGGTATGGGATAAAGAGAAAACTGATGCAGGTGAGTGGCTCCAGCCAACTTTTAATCTACGCCGCGAATTGCTTTGTCCGATGCTACCTCTGGTGTAGCGCGAGTCCAGTCTTGGGAAGACTGTATGACATCGGATGTAATGACGGAAATTAGACAGTCATTTAATCATAGACTCGCCATTGTGGCTTCTGAATTTTCATGTTTGCTACGACTAATCACTTTCAGGCAGGTATTCCAGAGTTGAGGGCTCAATGCAATCCATGCAGGCACCGGGTACCCTTGCTAGTCGTCCCCTGCGTCGACCGTTAGATACTCCATCTCCGATGCGACCCACGTTTTGACTAGAGATTGACCGAGTTGTGATTTGCAGGTTTACACGGATTGTGAGATGTCATATAAGACCAATACACCCGCGTAAGCTGGATGGCAAGTGATTGGATTCCAAAGTTAGATTTCTCTAGCTAACGAAAGAGACAACAATCGCCAAGAATTATTTGCCTTCGATAATAGACAACGATAAGATTTCATCGTCATTGAAGAAGTCATTGGGACGCCACTATGGCATTGCTGTCACTTCTCACAAGTTACTGACCGGATGTTACACATATGTTTCCGCTATCAGGATGTCATCCAGACTTAGACGAGTCGACCCACATACGATTGATATTTCAAAGATGCCTTTCAGATGAGATTTCAACAATTGAGGTATTCTCAAATCTAGACGCAGAAATGAAGTATACTCACTACAACTTTAACGTGAAACATTGCCCTGGCTTGCCCGTAAGCCAAGTCTCATCCGATCCGCGGAGGACGGGTTACATCCAAAAGAGTGGAACTCCCGCAGTTCATGACAGATCGGGCAAAGAAGCCGACGACTACAGCCCCCGAGGACTCGCTATTCGCCACTGTGACCGTTATTTTTCCCACTCACATCTGTAGGGATTCTTTTGCTATAGTCCAGTGATTGCAGGAGCTGAAAAATCCTTTATTCCTCTACGGGTTTCATGCAGACTTCGAAAAAGCAATTTGATGGCAAACTTGTGCCAATGGGGCCAAGATGCTGATTGTTGCCGGCAAGCAGAATATTAATGTAGCATCCGGTCAACAAACAAAGCTACTTTTCTCTTCTCTCATTGACTAGCTCGCAGATTTGTGTCTAGACCAATGCCCTCATCCAATCCAACCTGGCCATTAGCACTGGAATATCGGACTGCTTGTAGGATCTCAAAGAGGCCTTGGAACACCGTTATTGGAGGTGACGCGCATTGCAGTAAGAATGGGTAGTAAGCTATCCCCGTATCATATTTCAAGACAAATATTTCTTTTTCTCTCAGCCTCCAGCAAACTCAGTTTTTGAGGCCTCAGATGCAACCCCTTTAATATGAAGCAAACGCAAATTTTGGAGTTTCCCTGTGATGTGATAGGTCTGTGCTGTGATCCTTATTCGTTGATACCCTGGCTATGTCTGCATTCTCGTTGCATATATCAGATCTCACCATGGTTTTATTCAGGGAACCTGAAATGCACATCTTTTTGACCAGTCGCTCATCTTCTTCAAGCCTCTTCCGCACTTCTTATATCTACAGCCATGAGACCTAACACATAATGTCTCACCACAAAGCATCATGTCGAGCCCTCCGCCTCCAGATCCTAATGCGCCTCTCACGGGAGCAGCCCGCTCCGTGGATAAAAGCGGCCTCATCGTCGTGATTTGGGTCTGCTTCAGCGTGGCTACGCTCTTTGTTGCTCTGCGACTCTTTGTTCGCTGGCGTCAGAACCGTCGGTTCCTGGCTGACGACTACTGGATCTCGTGGGCATGGGTATGCACCTTGACCATGGCGATCTTGCAGACTGAGCAGATGGATTCCTTATGGTACATGACCTACCTCCAGCATGGTCGCATCGCCTACGATCCCAAAGAGCTTGAGACACAGCGTGCGCAGCTCAGCAAATGGCAATTTCCTATCATCAAGATGTTTTGGATCATTCTGTGGTCTGTCAAGGCGAGTTTCTTGTCACTCTTTTTCAGACTGGTCCAGCCGTTTCCCATCATCCGTCGACTGTGGTACTGTGTCGCAGTGTTCACAGCCTTGGCTCTCATTGTATCCATCATATGCAGCGTTCTTACATGCAGCCCTCCTTCAAACTACTTTCGCAGTAAGTTGAACAGTCCTCCAATCCACAGTGTCATCCATGAATGGCATTCGTCTAACGCTTTGGGTTCTAGGTAGTTGTGATAGCCCCCAAGAACAATGGCGACAGCGCTTCAATGTCATCTTCTCCACGACCGTCGACGTCACCTCAGACCTCATGATCATGGCATTGCCCATCGCAGTCCTTCCGTCACTCCAACTCGACAAGAAAAAGAAGATTGGTCTTGGTGTCGCATTCTCACTGGGTGTGATTATCATTTGTGTAGCTGTTGTGCGCATGACACAGGTCATTGTCGGGGACAAAGTTGACCTTGTTGGGTTGGCAATTTGGGGTGCAGTGGAAACAGCCACTGCCCTTGTCGTTGGCTCCCTACCTGCGCTCAAGGGACTACTTTCTCGAGGCATCAAGAAATACACTTCGTCGAGGGGTGGACGAACGGATCCTACTGATTACGACAGTCGGGACTCTCAGCGTCGCCGTGGTCAAGGATCAGCAATGACTCCACGAGCCATCATGGTCTCTAACTGCATCCCTTTGGATGATCTACACCACAGCGATCAGGTGGATGGAGGGATATATGTGCACAAGACCTTCGATATGGAAATGGAGAGGGAAAGAGATGACTATTCGTCAAGAGACGAGGATGATGAGGCTGCAATTGTCAAGGCAAGGGTGAAATAAGGCGAAACGCGCCGAGTCAACTTGAAGCGCTTAATAGAAGTAGATTATAGATGCTGCACTAGTCAAACTCTCTCCACTGTCTAACCACCTCAAACAAGCTGTCGCTATGGCCGACGTTACCGGGAAACACAACATAGTTTATGCCTGGCCACTTGGATTCAGGCTCATCGCAACGCCACATTGGAACTCCCGGAGCAGCTTGGCCAACAATAAGAGCGCGCTTCATCCTCAACCCCTTCGTAGCCATATCGGATGAGGTGATGCCTCCTTTCGCAATGATATATCGTGGTTTCTGCTGTAGGCCCTGGAGGAACGATACCAATGCCAGTGCTATCGTCGACCCGATATCCAAACTTTCCACCTCATCTCGTCCAACTACAAGTTCCCTACTAGTCATGATCAAAACATCATGTCCTTCCTTGATCTTCTGAGAAGCAACTTCTATTGCCCTAGCGACATCTTCTTTCGCCGCTTGATCAGACTTGAGGAGTGCCTTAACGTTCAGTGTTATTGTCGTGAGATTATCACCCGACTTCTGAACCAAGGAGTCCAACTGTGCCGTTGTTTTGGGAACGTATGAGCCTGCAATGATGAGACCCCCGACATCCTTGGAGAGGCCCAATTGACCAGCAGAGAGTGGTGGGATGGAGGATATGCCGAGACGTGATGAGACAAAAGCGGCACCTGTGCGGTAAAGAAATCGTTTACCCTGCTGTGCCGCTTGTAGGAGTGCGGTAATAACCACGTCCATGTCCTCATCAGCCGCCGCATTTATGACCAGAACAACAGGCGATTCATCTGGCTTGGGAAGCTGCATCAATTTTTGAAATACCCCATCCGGTCCGCCTACACGGATGGTGTCCAAGTCGATGGAAAAGATCTTGTCGTGCGGGATGTTTCCTTTAGACTTTTCCACAACATAGTCCCGAAGATTAGAACTTTTGTATCCAAAGGTAGCGTCCTTGGCAAACGGAGTCTCTGCCGCCGGAATGAGGTTCTCGCCCTCGTGGACATAGTGTATGTCGTTGATGGTATATCTCCCTCCTTGGAGAAAGAAAGGACACAATACCCAAGCATCAAATCGACCGTTGACCTGCTCCACAGCCTCGGGTTCCAGAGGGAAATGTCCTCTTAGAATTGAGTCTCCACGTAGCACAATCTCGTAGGGGATGTTTGTTTCACGCGCCGCTGCCTGTAGGTTGGTACATATTTCTACCATGAGCTCTTTTGCTTGCTGTGGGTGTAGGGCGCGTGAATTTGTCAGGATGAAAAATCCATTGCCTGTCCCAACTTGCTTGAAAGTCGACACGAGGTTTTGGATATCCCAGACCGTAAGAATGGTGACATCATGGCAGGTTTGTGTTCCCGTCGGATCGTCATCCAGAATAACCAGGAGGGGAGCTGGTGAGGTGGATTGTCGTATGGTGTTCTGGGTTTGGGTGCGGAGTTCAAGGTGAGATGCGGGCACTGAGGGTAAAGCCGCAAGAGCCTCAGCAAGTTTGACGGTTCCCGTTTCAGCCATGATAATTATTGAAAGGGGTAATGACACTGTACAATGATACGGAGTATGCGGCAGAATGCAATGTTGTTGAGTTGTGCCGTGATAGATAAACCATTACTTGGTTCCGGATCCTGTGTAGGGTAACCGGTGTGGTTCAAGGTTCTTAGCCGACACCCGTATCCGCTCCGTTTCTATCGGCCATCGTTCCTATTGGTTCAAGCCCCACCATCCCAAAATATTGCCGAATCTCGGCCAGCCCAGACGGGAAGACACCTAGCAGAGGTTCAAGACTTGAAATCATTTCTCCCAAGCATGTGTACGCCTAAGAATCTTAAGATTCAATTACATAGTTGACTATCAAAGGATTAAGCTATTAAAGGATTTATGAAATCGGAGATGCGCCGATGGACCCTAGTTGCTGTCGTGACATTAGCTACAAAGCACAACATTCCTCGAGATGGCTGGTCGACGCATGTACTGAGATACGAGACAACTCTATGTCCGTATAATCAATGGACTGGCAATTGTCCAAGACAAGCATTAAGTAGGATGAATGGTGAATATTTATCTATTAATGAATGATTTTGATCTTCCATCATCTTCCCTACTTGAGCATGCGGAGGCGCGTTCGCAGGGTTGGTCCACGCGCCTCCGCATTTCCCCAGGACACGATCGTTGCCGTTTCAGTCCTGGCTCGGCAAGTGATGCAAGCTGACTAACTTTCCCCGCGTTGTAGACTTTAACTTTCTTTGGATCGTGATTCGTGAACCACGCAATTGAACAACCTATCAAATCGCCATGTCAAAGAGAAATGGAAGCAATTCAATGGCTGAATATGATGGGAACATGGTATGTCGCGTCGAACACTATCAACTCGTCCGTTTGCGGGGCAAATGAGCGCTAATCACGGCATCAGCATCCCCCGAAGAGGATGGCGATAACTTCAAACCCAGAACCGCCTGTTGCGCACATCTCACGACACATCAGAGCATGCACAACTTGTCGGAAACACAAAGTCAGCAGGACATTGAGAATACCGAAAATAGTGTCTAACTACGTCTTCAGATCAAGTGCTTTATGGATGACGCTGGTCCACCATGTCGAAGGTGTCGGGAGAAGAAGTTAAGCAATTGCGCAGTCAGCAAGAATCTTCAAACCATCATTGATGAGAAGACAGAGTACGCCAACTTCACAGATATGATTCACAAGTGTCTGAACTGACACATAATAGGCTCTCTGAAGCTATGCTCTCAGATCTTGACCAGATGTACACAGCTGTTAAAGAAATGAGACAAATCATGGGGATGCCTGAGTTACCTCCATTACAAACATCTCGTATGAACATGCGAAAAGAGAGCGTGCCAGCAACGCAACCTTCGGAAGCGAATACTCAACCATTACTTGACGACAACTATGGTCCTTCCTGCGACAACTCGCCTAAACTTACACCCGAAGACGATCGACTGCCACACGCCCCAATCCACTCTCTTTACACTCTGACTAGGATGAGAGCGTTGCGGTCACCTGGAAACGGCAATGATAATTCCAGTCAAGCGATCAACGATTTCATTTCCCAAGGATTGATAACGTTAGCCGACGCTGAACGTTTGTTTGCCATATACCGCGATCGATTAGATGGATTCATCTACTCTATTGGATGCCCTTACAAACTTCTAGATCAACTCCGTCGAAAGTCATCCATTTTGTGTGCCGCTACTCTAACAATTGCTGCTCTTCATGAACCCACGGCTGACAAGGCCTATGGTGTATGCAGCGCTGAGCTGCGCCGTCTGACGGAAAAGTCAATGCTCCAGCGCCAGGGCGATAGAGACTACTTTCGAGCTCTTAGTATAGCATCTTACTGGCTGAGCGATCTTTCCTGGACGCTATCAGGCCATGCGATTCGCCGTGCTGCAGAGTGCAACATTCACAACAGCTACGGTCTTGCTATCAAGGAGCAGTCTGAAGAAGCAATGGACTCTGCCCGGATCTGGTCTATCCTCTATATATGCGACCAGCACCTTGCGATTCTGTATGACAGACCAGCAATAATTCAGGATGATTGGCTTACGCAAGACTGGGAAGGCATCTTGAATTGTCCGTTGGCTACTGATCAAGATGAAAGACTCATGAGTCAAGTCGAGTTGATGGGCATTCTGCGGAATATTCGACGATTATTTGGGCCAGACAAAGGAGATGAGATACCACGACTTTACCTCAGCCAAGTAGCACACTTTCATCGACAGTTGGATCAATGGATCACTAAATGGACTGATCGACTTCCTGGTATGTTTAGGGACTTCAAATCTAGATTGCCACTAACCAGTCACAGAGGTGCATCCTACAATAGGAGGATTTCCTCGCAAAGGTGCTCTCTTTCACTTTCATCTGGCCCAACTATATCTATACTCGCACGTCTTCCGCGGCCAATCGAGTATAATACCGAGTTATTTTCTCGACACGGCATCCATGGCAGTAACCTCTGCGTCAGCCATTATTGATATCCTGCTCACTGATCCTGATCTATCGATAAGCATCGTCGGCATGCCGTCCTACCTGCTTTCAATGACCGCCTTTGCAGCCATGTTCCTCGCAAAAGTCTCACACAAGTATGGCGATGACCTCTTCAGACGTGATCAGGCTCTCGAACAGATCACTCGACTGATAAACCATTTTCGGCTGCTACACATGGGAAAATGGCACTTGGCAAACCTGATGATCAGAGGGCTGGAAACTGTCACAAGTCTGCTTACCTCGGATGGAGTTCCAGATAAAGCTCAAAACGCTATTCCACTGGTGCCATCGGGCAAAGAAACTCATGCCGGCCTTGAGGATATCTATAACACAAACACCGAAATATTTACGGGGATAGATGGCAGTATAATACCCACCTGGGATACAACCTTTGGGTTATCGCCGATATTTGGGTTCGATCCCTCCCTGTTTGATGTAGACGGGTACATGCAGTCCATGGCGATTTTTCCCAATGCCGAGTAGAGTTAATGAGCGAAAGCAAAGGAGGGGATTTGGTATCAAAAAGTAGTGTTCGTGTCTATATATATCTTGATCTATCCTTCCTCGTGTCGATGATTTACATTCCCTGGATGTTCCTTGGACGGTATTCACTCTCGAGATATTTCAACTCTTCCGGCGTGAAGGTGATATTCAAAGCCTCCACCGACTCCTTGATTCTCTTCTCGGAGTTCAAGCCCAATATGGGGTAGCAACCCTTTTGAAGAACCCAAGCGGTAGCCACAAGTGCCATACTGACACCCTTATCAGCCGCCACCTTCTCCACGCGATTTACAATCTCCAAGTTGGCATCGGCAAACCATATGTCGGTCTTTTTGTCACTTTGGCTTCGCACTGATTGATTCGCGCTGTCGTCTTTGCTGGATAGAGGTTTGGCGAGAAGACCTCGGGCGATAGGACTCCATGGAATGACACCTACCCCTGAGGCCTTGCAGAAGGGGAGCATTTCTCGCTCTTCTTCGCGGTAGAGAAGGTTGTAGAATGGTTGCATTGAGATGAATTCTGTCCAGCCGTGGGATCGGGCGATGTACTGTAGGCGGGCAAATTCCCATGTGTACATTGATGAGGCACCGATGTAGCGGACCTTACCTGACTGGACGACGTCGTGAAGGGCCCGCATGATTTCTTCTGGGGGCGTTTCGCGGTCCAGACGGTGGATCTGAAGGACGTCTGTTGATGTTTAGTACATTATCATTCATAAAGAAGAGAGTTAGATACGTACCAATGTAATCAGTCCCTAACCTCTCAAGGCACTTGTCAACAGCGTGGAAAACATGTTTTCTACTCAAACCCATTTGATTGACAAGAGGTCCGTCGTTGACACTAGGAGGCCTTGAACCATCATCCATAACCGGATTGAAGATCTTTGAAAGGATAACCACCTTTTGGCGGGGAATGTTAAATTTCTTTAGGGCTTTTCCAATGATGACTTCGGACTCGCCGTTGGAATATGTATCGGCTGTGTCCCAAGTATTGATGCCATTGTCATAAGCTGCCTTGAGGAGTTTCAAGCCGTCTTCCTCATCCAGAACCCAAGGGGAGCCTTGCCATGTGCTAGAGCCAAAGGACATGCAACCAAGGATGACCTTGGAGATCTTGAGGCCTGTATTGCCGAGTCTAGAACATGGTAAGTATGAGCATAAGCGTGGAATTGCTGATGGACTGCCTTACCTGACGTATTCCATGTTGGACGATTGCTTGTGTTGATGAGGAATGTGATGACACTAGTCTGACCTTGAGCTTCGATGATGAAGTAATTTGACATGAAATGTCGCTTTATAAGCTGCTCGTCTCGACGCTATTGCCGCCTCTGTCCGCAAGCGCTGATATCGCCGACCATCTTCCCCGCATTCGTGACAAGGTCGGTTTCGCTGTGGACCTCACCCCTCACGATCGGGGAGTCCGCCGGTCATCGCCCCGGTTGGTCAATCGATACATTGAAGTGGAACTGACCTCGGACCTATACCCGGCGTCAGCGTGAGAGAGCAACCAAGCAGATACGTTCAAAGTAAAGCTCTATTAAACCGTCAGGTTCAAACACATATAGCAAGCTGCATTATCAACCGCCCAGTCTTTACAGTTGGCCCCATAGACAACTCACAATGGCACCAAATCTCCAAACTATTCCCGTCCCTTCGGCGACTGTTCAATCACACGCCTCAAACCTTTTGCAACTACCAGACAAGACCGTTATATGTACATGGTTTGGTGGCTCTCAAGAAGGACTCCCAGATATCAGCATCTGGCTATCTCGACTAGAACCAGGCTCATCATCCTGGACTACTCCGCAAAAGATTTCATTTGATGAAAACAGAAGCTGCCAAAACCCTGTTTTGTTTAGAGCGCCAGATAATGGAGTCATATGGTTGCTTCATACTTCACAAGACGCCGGTAATCAGGATGGGGCTTATATCCTGAAATGCACATCGTCAGACAACGGGATCTCGTGGTCTGAGCCTAGTCGTCTTCTCGACGATGTGACAGGTATTTTTATTCGACAGCCCATCGTTATTAATAGCGATGGTACATGGATCTTACCGGTCTTTTACTGTCGAACAGAGCCAGGTCATAGATGGATCGGAAGTGACGACATTTCCGGAATTCTATACTCCCAAGACAATGGCGCCACCTGGAAGGAGAAGCAAGCTCCAGACAGTCTCGGCTCTGTTCACATGAACATCGTCCCTCCAGCTTCGGGACAGACTAGTTGGGCTGCGTTCTATCGCAGCCGCTGGGCCGATCATGTCTACCGGTCCACGTCCAAGAATGGAATAGACTGGAAGAAGCCAGAAGCCACTACTCTGCCAAACCCTAACAGTGGGATCTGCGCAGCTCGCCTGTCTTCAGGTAAAATCGCGATCGTATTTAACCGATCAAGTGCATCTGCGGATACGCTGAAGCGCCAAGGGTTATATGACGACATCACGCCTGAAGACGATAAGCGACCGAACCAGGTCGCCAAGGCTGGGAAGGATGCTATTTGGGGCACGCCACGAAAAACGCTAACTCTAGGAATCTCGGACGATGAGGGATTGACCTGGAAAGAGCGGGTACTGGAAGATGGCGATGGGTTTTGTGGAACTAATAGTTCTTCGGGTCAAGAGAATAGGGAGTTGAGTTACCCGAGCATTTACATTGAGAATGAGGGTTTGAAGGATAGGGCTCATATAGCATATACCTGGCATCGACAGCATATCAAGTACGTAAGGGTTGATGAGGTTGAGGAGTGGGTTGGCTTATAGTGGTCTATACCAGAATTTTAAAAAAGCATTTCTGTCTTACAAAAACGTGTATCCAGATGATTAGTATAATTTTCAATATGGAACGTAGTTTAAATTCGAATCAGCTTATGAACCCACGAGATACTTGCCCCCAACTCACCTTGCACAGGAAGTGTCTAAATGGGAACAAGCTTCCCACATTGTCATTCCCACTACCAACAATTCGGATCAAATCCTCATTTCTTCCTAATTCCAGCTATTTCCACGATAACACCAAGTAAGTCCGTAAGGATTAGACATGATCTTCCCCGGTCTAGTTGCCGGATCGGATGCTCATGTGATGTCTGCATGTCGGAGCCAATTGGACTTCGAACCGTGTCTCCACATACCGCTGAGAGCCGTTGGCCAGACCCAAGCATTATCGGCTCGATTAGTATGATTACTTTCCGTCTGTGTGGGAAAGATCCAGGGAAGGGTGAAATCATCAAGTAGAAGCTTTAACTTAAAGAGAGGTACTTCAGAGCGATTGTCTACAGCCTTTTTGTATAGTCAAATCAAACCATAGACCGTTTATCATCCTTACGACACAACACCCATCATGACTCAAACAAAAAACAACATCCTGATTACTGGGGCCGGTGGCTTTATTGGCCAAGAGCTCATCGTGTCTTTGCTAGAGGACATGCCCTCTGCCCACTTTACCCTCACCGATATCATCACCCCTCCCGTCCCGGCTGGCGCAGAGAAACAGATCACATCCCTCAAAGCAGATCTGACCGATCCCTCTGCAGTTGCGTCTCTCCTGGCCAACCGTTTCAGCACTGTCTATATCCTCCATGGGTTGATGTCAGGAGGTGCAGAAGCTAATCTTGATCTGGGACTCAAGATCAACGTTGACTCTGTTCGCACCATTCTTGACGTATTGAGGACTGAGCACCCTGGTACCAAAGTCATATTCGCTAGTTCATGCGCTATCTATGGACAAACGGATGTTGTCACTGAGTTTGGAACACTTCCTCAACCCAAGAGTTCCTATGGTATACAGAAGCTACTCGTCGAGCTCTTGATCAACGATTACTCCCGTCGCGATCTTCTTGATGGTCGCATAGTGAGATTACCCACCGTCATTGTCCGTCCTGGAGCACCTTCAGCTGCTGCATCGAGCTTTGCGTCGGGTATCGTACGTGAATCATTACAAGGTGTTAAGAACACCCTCCCTGTCAGCCGCGATCTTGAGCTGTGGGTTTGCAGTCCAGCAACAGTGATCAAAAATCTTGTCAAGATCAAGGACGTGCCGAAAGAAAAGTTTGGTTCATCGAGGGTGGTCAATTTGCCAGGTATCACTGTCACTGTACAGCAAATACTGGACGCTCTCAAGGAGGTTGGTGGTGAGAAAGCGCTTGCGAATGTGGAGGAGCAAAGGGACCCTGCTATTGAAGCCATCGTTAATAGTTGGCCGGCAAGGTTCGATGTATCTAGGGCGTTAAGTCTTGGACTTTATGCTGACGGGCAGGTACTGGACGCAGCGAAGGCGTTTCAAGTAAAGATGTCGAAGTCTTAGTTGATCTTACTATATAATAAGGCCGGATGGCTATTGCATATTGAAGACCTGCCATGGCTAATATGACGCAGAGTGAGCCAGGTCCCATACAATGCAATTATCCTAAAAACTTTACAGGCACCAGACTGCTATGCATCGCGATGTTATTTGTGACACAGTATACATCGTCTCCGTTTAGTTTCACGACGTTCATATCGGAGACGGGAATTCGGGCAATTCCTAACTCAAGAAGTGCACTAGTTACAATATTAAAAGCTAGCTCACTTGAAGCCGAAACCGAGCGTCAGAAAAGGGTGCTTGTATTCTCAGCATTTATCATAAATGGATATACTAACGGCTCTATAGCTTCGATAATAACCTTCTATCCATGCCTTCTATATGCTGCCCTCCAACCACCAGGTGATCTATATCCAATGAGTTTATCAGACTAGGCCTGGCCTCTTTCAGAGAAGTGATTCCACAAAGCCTCATCGAAGTCTCGATCTCATCTTTCAATACTAGTCTAAGTTAGCGGATGCTCATAAAGTTTTAGGGATTGACTCACTGTTGCAGAGATGCTCAGCCCCATCTTGGCCATGAACGAGAGAGTACAAGAATGGTCGGCCGATACCAACTGCTGTTGCACCAAGAGCGATAGCCTTAAGAATATCCGAGCCTCGCTCAAATCCGCCATCGATGTAGACCTCGAGCTTGTCAAAGATCCCGGGGCAGTTCTTTCTCAGCTCTAACAAAACCAAGATACTCGCTTGTGCCCTGGGAGTGGTTAGCATGAGTCTAGGAGGAGAAGAGGTTGACTTACCCATCCAATGACCGTCCACCGTGGTTACTCAACAAAACTCCTTCAACGCCATACTCGGCAGCTTTTAGGACATCCTCAGCAGTTTGGACACCTTTCAGCACAATCGGCAAACCACCGCTTGCTTCACGGATCCATGATAAATCGTCCCACGACAACGACTTGTCAATGTACTGTGCCATTAGACGTCCGAAGCCGCTTCCCTTCTTATCCTTACTGCTTTCACCACCGCTAATTGCTGATTTGACAGTTTGTTCTTGGGCGGCCCTCTCATCTGCTTCTCGCTTGCCCGGGACGGGAGCATCTACTGTAACAAAAATGGCCTTGACGCCGAGTTCTTTCATAGTTCCCAACAATTGGATTGTCTTTTCATGATTTGAGTTTACATAAAGTTGGAAGAAGAAGGGCTGTGTCGGTGGAGCGGCGTTGGCAATGGACTTTAATGCGAAGGAAGCGTTGCTTGATATCTGTAGCTGGTCAGCGTACCGTCACACTCATGGACAGATAAGACTTACACATTGGATGATACCTTGATTTGCAGCTGCTCGACTAAGAGCCAACTCTCCTTCAGGATGGGCGAGTCTTGCCATAGCAGCAGGAGAGATGAAGAATGGAGCACTGCTGCTGAATCCAAGTATACTAGTCTTGAAGTTGACTTTGGAGACATTCCTCAATATCCTCGGTCTGATCATGAGTCTCCTGACTAGCTCTTTATTCTTGCCATGGGTGACCAAATCGGTTGCGGCTGAAGAGTAAAAAGCCCATGTTTTCGCTGTTAGGGATCTTTGTGCTGCTTTCTCGAAGTCGGCAGCACTGAGGATCGAGTCTAGAGGAGGAACCGCTCCGCCCTTCGGTGTTTCTGGGACATCGTTCGCTTTAGTTGGTGAGGTTGGGGGAGGTAGAGGATCTTCGACAGCCTTGGCATCGGTTGGGCTACCGATGGCTGGTGATTCGAGTAAACCCATCAACTTGTCGTTCGATAGCTCCTCGATGATGTCTGGTGCGTGTACATCATTGTAGAGTTGAGTAGCATCAGAGCCAGCGAGGTTCAAAAGGACTGAATGTTCCGTCAGTATGAAATACTATCGCCCACTCGTGAAGCCTTACCTTCTGGACCGCCTGGATGCTCATTGATGAAGTGTGTGATATCCCAAACCTTTGAATGCACCGCAATCCAGCAGTCTGTCGCTGTGTTGTGTCGCTGGAGATCATCCAGAGAAATCCTCTTGGCATCCATTGCGATTTCCATGGTTCCCGCAACGTAGTTTCTGAACTTTCAAGAACAAAACAAGTCGCACAGCTTGAAAATAAGCTAATCACGGAGACTGAGTTAGACCCGAATCTCCACAATCTGTTGTCTCGATGGAGGGTGCCGGGCATCGGCCTGGGGTCACGGAGAGCTCTCCCATTGGTCAATGCGACAGTCCGGTGTTGTGTCCGGGCCTATGACCCCGCGTCAACCTTTGGGGTTTTGGTGCACTTAAGACCTCGGAGATAGCGGGAGAATAACAGCTTCAGACAGATTAACTCAGTATCTATTTGTACAAGGGTAAACACCAAGAACTGTGTGTATCCCACCTGATCGTTAGCACACACCATCCAGACCCTACATCCAAAATGGAACGCAGTACAATTCAAGCAAAGGCAAAGCCACTACCCAAGGGCGTCTATACACCTGTTGTCACACTATATAAAGCAAACGATGCAAGTCAGCAGGTTGACCTTGAGGGCATGTATACACAGTGTCAAGCTCTGATAAAGGCAGGTATGCATGGCCTCGTTTATCTCGGTACCAATGGCGAGCTGGCTCTGCTGTCCCGAGAAGAGCGTCAGGCGATTGTCAAGACTGCGGCTCAGGCTGCAGCGGAGGCTGGGGGGGTTAGCTACCCCATTGTGGCAGGCATATCAGCACAGTCCACGCAAGAGACCATCCAGAACGCCAAAGACGCTGCTGAGGCTGGTGCTGGCTTCGGTCTTCTCCTGCCACCGAGCTACTGGTCAAAAGCACTACCCAGCCAAGCTATCCTTTCCTACTTTAAAGAAGTGGCGGCTGCATCACCGATCCCCATCGTCGTCTACAATTTCCCTGCTGTTACATCTGGAATCGACCTTGACTCAGATCAGTTGACCGCATTAGCCAACGATCCCAACATAGTGGCAGTCAAGCTAACGTGTGGAAACGTGGGAAAACTGGCTAGATTGACAGCATTATTCTCCCATGAACAATTTGGAGTCTACGGTGGGAGCAGTGATTATCTCCTCCCTACACTCCACAGCGGTGGAAGCGGTTGTGTGACAGGGATGGGAAACATCTTCCCTGCAAGTACCGCAGACGTTTATGACCTGTGGAAGTCTGGCGAGATGGAGGAGGCTAATAAGCTTCAGGGGCTCGTAGCACATGCTGAGTGGGCCTGTAAGAAGGGAATAAGCAACACCAAGTACGGGGCATGGCATTACTTTGGTCGAGATATCGGCCTGGACAGCGAGAGTTCGTGGCAAATGAGGCGCCCGTATCAGTCTCTTGACGATAAGGGAAAAGAGTGGACGGTCAAGACACTAAGTGTGCTTGCTAATACTGAGCAAGAGAGGAAGAAACAGAAGTCATAAGACGAGTTATTTAATTAGTGGCTTTACTGGCGTAGTACTTAGACTTATGCGATACATTTTTCACAGTCCATCCTCGGAAGGTGCAATAAGCTTCTCGATGTATCTTGTGTTGGAAGAGAGCATAGTTCCGATAAAGATACGTACGGGTTTGTGATGTCTCTATATCGATGCCGTTCTAGTTTGTTCTGATTGAAGTTTATTCGTTCGCAATCGCTCGGAATGCCTGGAATATGGCATCATGGCCTCGTAATGTCTGTGTTTCTGCAAAAAGCTACGCCGAATGCTCTACAAGACCGACACCATACTGTAAGCACGCAACCACCGGTCATATAGCCGGCGATGAGAAGTCCTTATCCTAGAGGTTATGATGGTGTTTTGATACATTCCCTGATCCCAGTGGCAAGAAGACCGCGGTGTGCTGATCGGTCATCGATCCTACTGGCTGATTAGACGTGGTCTCACCCAATCTCGCGCTATCTGTGCGTCTCCAGCATGAAAGTAACACGACTCAGGCCATGACTCCACGTCTTAGCGCAGAGGAACCAGACTTCCCCAGACTCCATGCCCCATACCCCGCATTCTCCCCATGATCCTACCATGCATTGACTGCCAAGTTTGATCCCATAAAAGGACCTGGAGATCCCAGACATCAAATCTGATCAATCCAAGTGGCAGTTCAAATCCATTGGGATCCAAAAACTTCGAAGCATCAACTCAGAAATC
Source organism: Fusarium heterosporum (assembly GCA_013396295.1). NCBI lineage: Eukaryota > Fungi > Ascomycota > Sordariomycetes > Hypocreales > Nectriaceae > Fusarium > Fusarium heterosporum. Next base: position 49,974 of record JAAGWQ010000299.1, read on the forward strand.
GAATCTACAGAATGGCTTTACGAAGCAATTCCATCTCGGATGAGAAGGATGTCGAGGCAATCGCTTCGCATCTTGATAATATCCCTACCAGAAACAACCAGGGCCTCTCGGCTGATGATATGGAGTTTGTGGCCAACTTCTCCGAGGAGCAAAAGAAGAAGGTTTTGGCAAAGATTGATGTAGGTTTCCCTTTACACTCTCCGTTTGAGAAGGTTATGGCTGACATTCTGTAGTGGCGACTGATGCCTATGCTTGCCATCCTTTACCTCGTCACATACATCGACAAGGCCAACATCGGAAACGCAAAGATCGAGGGAATGTTGCCTGATCTCAAGATGAACGGAGAGCAGTACAATATCGCCCTGTCGATTTACTTCATTCCTTGTGAGTTACCATAGCTGAACTGTGGTGTATCACTAATCTTTGTAGATATCCTGGCCGAGGTTCCCAGCAATATGCTTCTTAACAAGTTCGCCAAGCCCTCGCAATACATGGCTACCATCATGTTCATCTGGGGTATTGTGGTTGTTTGCACAGGTCTGATCCACAACTTCGGCCAACTTTGTGCAATCCGTATTTTGCTTGGTCTGTTTGAGTAAGTAATAACTCAACATTAGATATGACGTACTAATAATCATCAGAGCTGGTTTCTTCCCTGGCGCAATTCTGATCATCTCGAAATGGTACCTTCCTCACGAAACCCAAACGAGAGTCGCGATTCTATATACCTCAGCAGCCACTGGTGGAGCCTTCTCCGGCCTCTTTGCATTTGCTATCGCCAAGATGGACGGCATTGGCGGTATGGGCGGCTGGAGATGGATCTTCTTCATCGAGGGCATCTTCACCATCGTCATGTCCTTCGTCACCTACTTCTTTCTCATTGACTCACCGAGTCTTTCATACTGGCTCACAGATGAAGAGAAGCGCTATCTCCTCCAACGTCAAGCATCCAGAAGAGTCACAAACTCTGGAGAGTACCGCGAAAAGACTTTTGACAAGGGCGCTTTGGTTTCTGTTCTCAAGGACTGGAAGGTGTATCTGCTTACTATCATGTCCTGGTCCAACGCAGCGCCCAACTACGGACTCAAGTTCAGCATGCCTTCTGTGGTCAAGGGCATGGGCTTCACTTCTAGCAACGCCCAGCTCATGACTATTCCTCCATACCTCTGTGGAGCAATCTCGTCTTATCTCATCGCCAGATTTGCAGACCGCTACAAGTGGCGAATGCCCTTTATCGTGGGCCCTCAACTGTGCATTATTGTTGCATTCTCTATTCTTATGACCAAGGCCGAGTTCATTGTTGAGAACCTTGGTGTCTGTTATTTCGCCGTCTGTCTCGCCTGTTCCGGCATGTACCCCATTCTGCCAGGTGTGAGTGCCTGGAATATCGACAACACGCTCAACCCCACCAAGCGAGCTATCAGCATCGGCTATCTGACCTGCGCGGGCACAATTGGAGGTATTTACGGAAGCTACATCTACATCGAGAGCGAAAAGCCCAAGTACACCACTGGATATGGTGCTTCATTGGGATTTGCTGTCGCTGGAATTTTGGCAGCTGTTTCGCTCGAGACGGCCCTAGTCATGATCAACAAGAAACGAGCTAAGCTGAGCGAGACAGAAATCCGAAGCAAGCATACTGAGGATGAGCTTGAGGCTATGGGCGAGGCTAGTCCTTTGTATAGATTTAAGCTATAGGCCGGGAGACTACGGTAGTAATAGGGGTGATTGAATACAAGATTGTCAAATATCGACTGGTTTATGATTGTGACTGGTGTCGTGGTGGCTTGTGCTCTATTGGTTCCAGTGAGTGGTGAGGTGATACTGATTGACCGCTTATAGACCTGGCGCGTGAGCCTTGTTATAGCTACTAGAGGACCGGGATCTCTACTACGATTATATTCATGACTTGCCCTGTTGGTATCAGAGAGTTTTGATAGGTAGCGTTGCCCTCCGTATACAAATTGAGCCAAGGAGAATAGGTTCCGAAATTATGCTCAACGCCCTTGCAGTCCACTCAAAGCCAATGATCGTCACGCAAATGCCGAAACAACAGTCGATCATAGTTTAGATAATCGTCAGTTACTGAGCTTCCTTATTCGTCTCGTCTAGCTACCGATGTTCACAATTAGGCATAAATCTGGTCGAGTCTAGTATCCAACCAGAAGCGATCCTCGCTACTAGACAAGGCCTTGTTTCAACCCCGCCCGGATGCCAAGTGTTCACAAAGTCCCTGGGAGTCGCGTTGACCTGCCGCAAACAGTTATGCCGATGCACAAGCGGCCCGTTCCAATACGACCTTACTCATATCAGCGAAATAAAGGGATGGGATTGCACGGCATTGGGGTTTCATTGTGGAAGGTCAATAAATATCTATGCTTTATCTGTAGATTGCGTCACTAGGAACTTCTGAAGTTCCCGTCACCTCAGAAAGGCCATAGTCATACTGATGCATTATCTCGCCTGCCACAATGGAACACAAGATCTGTAGCGTTTGTTATGAATGGCTTAGGCACCGCCGATTGTTCATCGCCTTCCTGAAATAGCGTATCGGAGTAACAGTGACTCGACTATATAATCATTGTTCCCCGACCCAGACCTCTCGATTAGTCTCAAGTCAAGTTCCACTGCCTGACTTCGGACAAACTTCAATACTCTTCAGCTCTCGTCTTTGGTACTTCCCAACATCATGCGTTCCACTTTCGCCCTTGCGGCTCTGCTTGGGCTGTCAAATGCCGCAGCCATTGCCCCTCGCAAGGTTGAGCCGGCCCTTTACAAGATTGAGCTTGGGCCTGATGACGTCCGTACTGTCACCCTGGAGGAGAAGTGGGCACTGAAGGCTGTAAGTCTACAATCCATATTACACCTCAACTCATCTAATAATGACAGGAACACAAACACTTCATCGATATTACCGACCTCGATGAGCCCGGTTTCAGCCTCCAGTTCCTCGCCAGCTTCCCTGCAGCTGTCGCTCAAACCACCGCCGTAAAGGCTCTGCTGCCTAAGCTGAGCCAGAGCAACCTGCGCAGCACACTGACAACCTTTTCCAACTTCTACAACCGATACTACACTTCTAGTTACGGCCAGGAGTCTGCTGAGTGGCTTTACGGTCAGGTTCAGGCCATCATCACCGCCAGCGGAGCAAAGAATGTCAAGGTTGAGAAGTTCACGCACTCCTGGAGACAGCCTAGTATCATTGCCACCATCACTGGTAAGAGCGCGTCGACTGTTGTCGTCGGAGCTCACCAGGACTCTGTCAATCTCCAGAGCCCAAGCACTGGCCGTGCTCCCGGTGCCGGTCAGTTATCACATTCGCGCCCGGATGATCTTTACTGACTGTATTAGATGACGATGGATCCGGCACTGTCACTATTCTCGAGGCTTTCCGTGTGCTCCTGACTGACTCACGTGTCACATCTGGTCAGGCCGCCAATACCATCGAGTTCCACTGGTACTCCGGCGAGGAGGCTGGTCTTCTCGGCAGTGGTGCCGTGTTCCAAAAGTACAAGCGTGATGGCCGACAGGTCAAGGCTATGCTCAACCAGGATATGACTGGTTACGTCAAGTCCGGAACCAAGGAAGTTGTTGGAATTCTGACCGATAATGTCGATGCTGGCTTGACCACCTTCCTCAAGAAGGTTGTCGCTGCTGTAAGTAATCGAGGCCCCGATGGGAAAACCACTTCTGACCCTGATTGCAGTACTCAACCCTCCCCACCGTGGACTCCACGTGTGGGTATGGTTGCTCTGATCATGCCTCCGCTACACGTGCAGGCTACCCATCCGCCATGGCCTTTGAGTCGACATTCGACGACAGCAGCCCTCTTATCCACTCTGCCCAGGATACCATCAGCACCGTAAACTTTGCACATGTTCTCGAGTTCTCCAAGATCGTCCTTGGGTTTGCTTACGAGCTTGGTTTTGCTTCTTTGTAGTTAACACCAGGATCAAGAGATATGATCGTCGATGCAGGGATATTGCATGAACTGCCGTGACTCTACAATCTCGAGTCGAAAAAAGCAACTTTTCTGCCGGCCGCCGTTGGCTCGATCTAAACGCGCTGCGGAAGCTTCGGTAATTGATCCATAGAAATAAACTTCAACAGGGATGATGCTCCCATACAAAAAGAAACATGTGCCGTTGCAGAATATGTAAGAGCCTCAAAACTCACATCACTAAAACTGTAATCCGACATCCAGCATGTGACACTGGGCATGGCACTGATCGTAAGCTGGGATTCGTGTAAGATAGATTGCATCATGCCCATTCGGAAGATGCCGTGGTCCCGTGGTTGCCGAGTTTCATCTTTACGGTTAGTAAGCCACTGACCATAACCCTTGAAACACAATCGTCGTTTGTCTTCAAATCAATTAGCCTAGCCGTTGGGCTGGGAACCCTAGCTCCCCCCTGCTACGGGAAGCCTAACAAACTCAATTTAGAGCAGAACCAATTAAGGTTGGTGAATCATCTATTAGGAAACCAAACTACGCCCGCAACTTAATTTAGGCAGGATTCCACATCGCTGCGGCAGTTGGCGGCCCGTGTACCGAAGGCTTATTCTTGTGAGGGTATCAATGGTCAAACGCCCGTCGAGAATGAGACAGGGTCTGAAGAAATTACATATACTCGTCTCCGAGCCTTCTCACGGTCCCTTTCTCCATACCTAGTAACAACCTTCATTTCTTCTTCATATCTACTAACAGCCTCTCATTTCTTTTTCATATCTACTAACAGCCTTCATTTCTTCTTCACCACCACAATGGCGTCGTCGGCCACCAAACGCGAATCTCTTCCCACTCCCGGCAGTGTTTTCTTTATTTCTTCAGCGGGCCGCGTTCTTAAACTTCCCATTCCTAGTAGTTCACACCGCGATCCTCTGACCTGGTCTTGGACCAAGAGGTTTCTCGCCTTCTTTTCTTTGCAAACTCTATCAATTGCAACATCCTTTGAGCTCAACCTTCCTCCTATGCTAATTGCTGCAATCAAACATGAATTCCAAGACAAGGTATGACTTTATTTTGACCTTTGAGACTTCACATTAATTCAAAAGTAGGACACCAGCCCGTTTGGCTTGGAGTCTTTGTCATCGTCCATGACGCTTTTTACCGGCGTCGGATTCCTCATCAGCATTCCACTTTCCACGGCACTAGGAAGAAGGCCCGTGTTTGTTAGCGCCGCTGTGATCACAGCTCTCTCAACCATGTGGGCTGGCTATGCTGGGGATTTCTATCAGTTGCTTGCTGCTGTCAGCTTACAAGCCTTGGCTGCTGGATTAGCCACGAGCATGGTATGTAAAACCATCGGCAATGACGTACTACTTCTAATGTCATTACAGTGTGTACTCATCGTAATTGACGCCACCTTCATTCACGAGCGCCCCAATGCACTGTCGCTGTTCTGGTGCATTGGATCAGTCCTAATCAAGCTTTCCTTACTTATACTTCCACTTACTACAGACGTCTCGTTATCCTGGAGATGTGTCTATAAGATATGGTTTGCAGTTTGCATCGCTGCCCTTATCCTGGTCGTCGTCTTTGTCCCCGAAACATACTTCTTGCGACCTCCCGTTGCCCTTGATGGACGCATTTTGGTTCAAAGCGGTTCCGAAAAGGTCGAGGTGTACGGGGGGTGGGACGAAGTCGAGGGTATCAGAAAGCAAAAGCCACTGCCGGATATACCCGCGCCGTGGTCTATCACGTCTGCTCTGAAAGTCTCTCGGGCACCTGGAACGAGCTGGAGATCTGCGGCTGTCACGTACGGGCAGATGCTGCTGTGCATTTTGAACCCCCTCACCTTTGGAGTCTCGCTACTTGCTGGTGTGTCCCTTAGTGGTGTAGTCTTCTTGAATCTCACTCAGCGTGCCGCCCTCATACAAGAAGCTGGCGGAAAGGACAATGGATCCGTCGACATCATGCTTGGGGTTATAGGGACTGTTGGCTCCCTTCTGGCATTTCCTTTCAGTGGTCCTCTCGCCTCCTGGTTCACTCGCTATCGAACGTTACGTAACGGAGGTGTTCGTCACGCCGAGATATATTTGGCCGTCTTTTCAATCCCGGTTATTACTGGATTTCTCAGCGTGGTGCTCGATGGTGCGGCTATTATCAACGGGTGGCCTGTATGTTGGATTTACTTCGCCTCTGCGCTCAGCATCATGAGTTTCCTCACAGGTAATGTGGCTTTTACTCTGTGGATAACAGAAGCCTTTCCTAGATGGGCTGCGGCGGCGTTAGCTGTTCAGTTATTTGCAGGCAATATGGTTGGATTCGGTATTGGTACCTCTATCACGCCTTGGGTTCAAGCGAATCATATCATACAGCCAACCGTATTGATCTCAACTCTTATGCTTTTCTTGGGAGCATTGGCGGTTCCTGCGGCATTTTGGGGCAAGACGGTGCGGCAGTACATCGAAGGGCGTTGGAGTGACTCTGAGAGGACTGCGCTTCGCCCGCAGTAAGCATAATCGGAGTTACCTATAGGGAATGCGCATCTGTCACAGTACAAGGATAACTAGAATCATGGGCGCACCTTCTAGCATTACTCTAGGCGTATGGGCAGAAACATTTAACGCAAAAGCTTATTGGAGAGAGGAGCGGGGCGATCGAGAAACACAAAATAGATCAGCAAATCTAAAGTAAACAAAAAGTTGAATCTAGTGCCAATTTATTGCTGTGACGATACTGAGAGAACAATTGCATCTGAAGGCATCGCCTATAGTGGCCTGATGTGGTAAATTTAATGTGCTTTTTTATCTTGTAACCTGGGTCTATCTCAGAAGGATATAGATGAGGTCAAAGTCAATCATAATCTGGTCCAATAATACAAAAGATCAGGGATATGGATTATCCAGAGACTTTGTCGTACCAGTATGTCCGAGCCTTTTACCACCTGTTCAATTCATTATATAATAGACTCGGCATTTCTTGAAGTTTACTACTATGATAATCCCGCGGGCTGATCGCGCTCATATCATCTTCTGGGCTATGAGCATATCTGTGGGTCTCAAGCTACATCGGGATTAAGGGAAGACTAAGATCCAGCGGCGTGGTTGTGATTGTTGGTTTGGCAGTCTCAGAAAACAAGGGAAATTCATGTAACGTGACTAATGGAGAGATCTTGGTGGGCTGTCAGATCATGTTTTAAGCCCATACCTCACGACCTTGATCCAACGCATGTCTTTCTGCTGTTCCGAACAACAATTTGACTCTTGTCATGCCAATCATCGTCACGTTTTTGTAACTTCAACACTTCGATAAGGAAAGATAATTCAAACCGCTCAATAATGAAAACTTGTGGAGGAAACAGTAAGAATTCCGATGAAGCCGGTAACAATGAGTCTGGTGGAGTTGTAGCAAATACTGAGCATGACATCGATTATCCCCGTGGCCTGAAGCTTACTCTTATCATGACTTCGGCCTACCTAAGCATGTTTTTGGTCGCTCTTGTGAGTATTCATCGTTCTTGGTATATCTTTTCCCTTCGTGCTGACTGAATCGGCCACAGGACCGATTAATCGTATCGACCGCAATCCCCAAAATCACCGATGAATTTGGCGCGGTAGCCGACGTCGGATGGTACGCATCAGCCTATTTCATGACCACCTGCGCTTTCCAGCTCATGTTCGGTCGACTCTATACCTTCTTCAGCGTTAGAACCGTGTTTCTTATTAGCATTTTGATATTTGAAGTCGGATCGGCCATCTGCGGCGCGGCACCAAATGCCGCAGCGCTGATTGTTGGTCGCGCTATCGCTGGATTAGGAAGCGCTGGGATCTATGCAGGTGCTGTCATTGTCACAGTTTATTGCATTCCGCTGGAGAAACGAATGCCGTATCAAGCGGCTGTTACCGCTATCTTTGGATTGACAAGTGTGTTGGGTCCTTTGCTTGGAGGAGCGTTCACGGATAGCTCTGCTACCTGGAGATGGTGCTGTGAGTCTGGCCAAGCTTGAATTCCTGGGTTTTAATCTGACATTGAATCTAGTTTACGTCAACCTACCGATTGGGGCTATCGCCGCTGCCCTTCTCGCATTCCTTCTTCAAGTCCCTGATCGAAATTCCACTCAACTTTCACTGAAAGAAAAGCTCCTTCTACTTGATGGACCGGTCTGCGTAATGCTTCTCAGTGGTATTGTGAGTCTCCTCATCGCTCTTCGATGGGGAGGTACAAAGTACCCCTGGTCAAATGGCCGCATCATTGGACTCTTTGTTGTTACTGGCATATGTCTTGTCGCATTTGTAGCCATTCAAATCTTACTGCCACAGCGCGTGACAGTACCTTCACACATCTTTATTCAACGCACCATCGTAGCCTCTTCTTTTTCTATGTTCTGCACTGGAGCAACCATGATGACAACACTCTATTACCTGCCCATTTGGTTCCAAGCAATCAAGGGAGTCAGTGCGGTTCAATCAGGTATCCGTCTTTTGGCAACAGTAGTTGCGCAGGTTGTTGCATCTTTCATCGGAGCTGCCGGCGTTCAGGCCGTTGGACAGTATATGCCTTTCATGCTCATTGGCAATGCTATCATGTCTGTCGGCACTGGACTTTTGATCACGCTGACACCGGATACATCCACTCCTGAATGGATTGGATACCAGATACCTTATGGCTTTGGATTGGGGATCACGCTCCAAATCCCGCTTGTAGCCTCCCAGACTGTGCTACCGTTGGAGGACGTTCCCACGGGGACATCTATTCTCAACTTCTCCCAGCTTCTGGGCGGCGCCATATTTGTCAGCGTTGGACAGAATCTCTTCACTAATGAACTTGTTCGTGAAATTAGGGGTGTTCCCGGAGTCAGTGCCCTGAATTTGCAAGAAGAGGGTGCCACTCGATTCTTGGATGGATTGAGCAATTCTACGAGGCGGCTTGTACTGATTGCTTATAACGCTTCTTTGAGACAAGCCCTCATCTGCGGTCTCATCTTGTCATGTATAGGCTACATCGGCGCATTGGGTATGGAGTGGAAGAGTATTAAAAGGACTGGAGTTACAGGCCCGGAAGGTGAAATACTCGGCGAGAGAAAAGAGTAAAAAGTCCGTCGAGGAACAGATTGAAGGTGGTGGAAATACCGTATTCTTATATCTCATAACCTTGACCTATCACAGAAGGATAGCCAATAAGGTCAACATGAATTAATGTTTCGCTATTGGAGTGCAAATAAATATCCCATCGTCAGCGCTGGCGTTCAAGTACCAACTGTTTATATGATACACCTCTAAGTGTACGGTCGGAAATCAAGTAACGAAAAGATCCGAACCAAAGCCTTTTACCTGGCTATATGAGCTTCCACGTCATCAATCCGGGGCGGCAATTACTATTTGCTCCGGTCCGACTGAGTCAGACCCAATTTGGGACACACATATAACGTCCCACCCCAGCTCAAAGATCACAAACATCATATTGTCCAACTCAAGAACATCAACAAGTATTCAAAAGTGTCCTGCCGCCAATCATGCCGTCGCAAATGTCAGAACAATCACCCCGCGATATCACCTTTCGCAACTTCTCCAACCAACAAGCATCCGACTATGCCACAGGCCGCCTTGGCTATTCAAAGGCCCTCGTCGACGGTATTCTGGATTTTCATCAATCGACTGGTGGTCAGAACGGTATTGTTCTGGATGTAGGCTGTGGACCTGGCATTGCGACAAGAATACTAGCTCCACATTTTGATGTTGCTTACGGCGCTGATCCGGGACAAAGCATGATTGACAAGGCTCAAGAACTGGGTGGTCAGACTCGTATCAATGGTCCCATCGTATACGAATTGAGTTCAGCAGAGACTATCGATCAGATGGAGCATGTTTCCACGGCGTCTGTCGACATGATTACTGCTGCAACTGCGGTATCTTTCCTTGCTCTGTAATTTAGGAATTAATCTCACAGTTTCTATAGGCACATTGGTTCGATATGCCACGATTTTGGGTGGCTGCGGCTAAATTGTTGAAGCCTGGAGGCACTGTCGCCATATGGACATCTTTTCGACAAACCGGTAAATGAAACAGTTGCCCCACCGAGTCCCCTGGTTGCTAACAGATACAGCATCTGATAAACAGAGAACCAAGATGCAGTCCATCTTTGACGAGTTTAGAGACAGTCTTTCGACTTATGCGACTGCAGGTACTCATGTTGTACAGAACGGATATGCCGATCTAGTCTTGCCATGGGATAACCCCGATACCGCTTCATTATACAATCGTCAGGCATTCATTCGGCAGGAGCTTAGTGCTAAAGCTGGATTGCTTTCTGATCCTCCTACTGATGACACAACGAAGGACGAGTCGCTTGAGGATCAACTTCAAAAGCTCGAGAGGCTAGTGCTAACACTGGGAAGTGTCCATCGCTGGCAGAAAGCAAATCCAGAATCTACTGGGACCGAGAACGATTGTGTCAAGATACTCCTGCGAAAGGTTCGCGAGACTGCTCAGGAGACTGGAGAATCGCTCGACATGTCCATTCTGGCTGACCAGATGGCTATCGCGCTTATTCTTGTCAAGAGGATGTGATGTCTTCATTTCTAGTGATGGATCTCATGTGAGGCTCATGCCGAGTCACAACCATACAATTCAGGATAACTAGTTAGAGGAATAATTAGATCTTAAGGGTCTAGAGCGGAATATGAAGTTAAAATTTCTCCATTCTCTACCAAATACTTGATCAAGACGTAGCAGCGGCATTCATTCATCTCCTGGTACTAATTACTCAACGTCCATTTCTCCAGTTCCGTCAAAGCTGGACTGCTACTCGACCCATCTTGTCACCCCCTTCTGCGACTTCTTGCATGAGAATAACGCGGATCTTCCTACACAACCGCTCAAGGCTATGGAAAGAATGCAATGCAGTTGGATAGTGACGACGTCCTCCCATAGGGCAACCCCGCCTGCCGGCAATCGTATGTGAACAAGATACCCAGAACGAAGAGGGGCTACTGATTATGTCTTGGATTCAATGGCTTGGATGTCGATAGTAAGGGGTAGCTCACCGCGAGTATGGAACCTTTCCAGTTCCTTTATGACTCCGTACCAACCATTATATGGACTGGTACTGAGAAATTCTATTGTCTGCTGAGGAAACTTCTTGATTTAAGGCATCCATCGGAATTGCAGAATAGCATTTACCTCTCCGTCGATGGGGGGTTCTGTGACCATATACTTGAACTCACGGTAACCCCTTACCCATAGGTCACACAGCCCAGGATCCATGGTCATCATGTTCCGTGATTCATCGGTCCCTCCCAATTCATACATGGTTAAGATGTAACGTAGCTCTTTACTTATGTTGATGTTGAACATCGAAGCGGCGGCATAAGATAACCTTATCGTCATCTCGTTATGTTTCCTCGTATCGTTCCAGATGTAGGGGACAATATGATAAACCTTGGGATCCAGTTTGCCAGTTACAGCACAAAACTTCCCATCTCTTTCCGAACATTTGACTTTTTCAGTCAGGTCCCGGACGTGATCCTTGATATCTGAAGCAGTGCAGCCGTATTTTCTGTAGGGGTCGACAAATGAACTCTCTGAACATTCGTTGTATTCTGGGCTTGAGGAGCCGCTCGAGAGCTTGTCAAGTTGTTTGGATCTGAGGGCAGGCTTTTAGTGCAGTGACGGAGCTGTAGTAAAATCGGCAGAGCTTTGCCTGCTAATGTTAAGCAGTTCTTGAAAAATATGAGCTAAAGGTCCGTAAATGAATCGACAGGGGCGACCAGCAGTGTCTGCAAAATTCTGCGAAGGTGTCCATACACCATTTTATATCCCGGCAACTACTGCCTAGGCTACTCCGATATTGTGGTATAAATTCTTGAGCTGATAACGCAGTACCTGGTGCTAGCATTCTAATATCGACTGTCAAAATGGCGGCGATCTCCTGAGCGAAGAATCGAAAGAATGCCGATTCGTTCCGTATTAATTGGAGCGTTCCCTCAAGTTTCGTCGCATACACATGTTACTTTTTAATGCTGTCATTTGGGATTAGAGGAGCAAGATCGCTAAGATTATCATCGCGAAGGAGGCGGCCAGAACTATGAGTAAAATCGTCCATGTTGGGTATCGCGACAGGTGAAGAAGAAAGATGGCAGGTCGTTTGCAAGAAAAGAGCGTCATTCATATACCTGCAAGTGCAATTCCAGGTCCCGAACACCGCCAGTCACAGCAGAGACCCTAAAAAGAAGGAGGAAGCAAGAAAAGATCTTTTGTGTAACCTTTTCAAATAAGGTATGAGGTGGGGTTGGGCGGGCTGGAACATTTGGTAATGCATATAGGGAAGCTACGTTCTGTTGACACACAAGGTTACTAGCTTGGCTGCAAATTCAACAGCCACTTTTCTAGTCCAATATTACTCCTAAATCTGTTGTACGTGAAGCAATAATTGCCGGGGGCTGAGAAATGGAACTCGGCTCTGTGGGTTGAGGCTGAAAATACACGGATTGCCATAACGGCCTATACCTGCGTCACAACTACATATGCACTGACTGGCACAACTACAACTTGACTGTCGGTCGTTTGTGGAAGATGGTCATCCAGTGGAAATGAAAGCTGCAAGTGACTACGCTCCTCTGGTTGCACACCGACCTCCCAAGTCCTGCTTTTTATGATTGACTTTGACCTCATCTATATCCTTCTGAGATAGACCACGGTTACAAGGTAAACAAATATAGTAAGTTTTCCATACCAGGATATCATAGAAGAAGCCATCAAATACGTTTTCTTTCGCACTATCGTCACAGGGTTAGATAATATACTAAGGCCTACTATGCTGCAGTTGACGCGCATCCTGGAACAAATCCTCCAGCTTCCAGCCCCAATCCCAAGGACTATAGCTGCGCCACAGCCTGGTCCTCCGAAATCCATCAACGCTCCTCCTTCATCCGTAGAAGCAGGTCATCACAAGGCACCAGAGGGCTGAAGGACCACTTGCTCGGGGCTGTCTCCACCACAATCGCCTCTACCCCGGTCTTGCAGGTTATTTCCCTGTTGCGCATGTGATGATGATTACTGGGGGCAGAATGTCACAAAAGTCATACCAGCAATATTCTTTATGATTTCTGGCGTGACATTCATCTTATATAATTATTGCTCTTGCCGAGGTATCCAACATTGTGACTTGGCCAGTTGGGCGATGGGGCCGCTTTGTGCTTTCTGATGTGCACTGTTTCTTACTCAATATGGTAAATAGTTGCGAGGCCGACGAAAGCTTGGGTATAAATACTTTTGATTGAACCGAGCACTGTATTGGTGGCCATCACCAGGGTACCACAATAGATGACGGCGGCTTTAGGCTAAGTGACAGAGAACCTTGGGCCACTTGAGTCTTAAAATTTCATCTATTCCCTGTTCTCCATGACAGTTAAATCTTCTGACATGCTGTAGGCATTTTCTTTAATTGATCGGGCCACTCGGTCTTAACATCCTGGCCATTTTCCAATCGTGGTCAGGTCACTCAACCTTGAGCATGGGGTTACCGCCGGGACATGCCGAGAAGTTAAAACTACCCAACGAGATGAAGACTAATAAAAGTTACGTGCCTCAACTTGCCAAACGTCTCGACTGCAGGTGAGCATGTTGTAAAGTTTGACGGATGTTTCAGAGTCCCGGGAGAGCCTGGATCTCGAGAACTGCCGGCTCTGGCAAGACGAATCACAGAAATGTTTGGGGGCTTAGCACTAACCACTAAACCTTGTAATCAATCCCAAACAACCTCACTTACCCTACATCTCAGCCCGTTTGACACATTATTTACTCTTGTGTGCTCAATCAGTTGCTTAAACGCGAATCTGTGAAATTGTAGTAACCCGCATGACTTTGAAAAGTTTTTCAATCCTTGGTGATATTTCAACGTTCTTCAAAATATTAATCCCAAACCTCATTCAAAAGTCAACAATAAACCTCGGCGCTCAACAAAAACGAAACTTGTGTGATAATGAAATCGAAACGCCGAATGATTTTTCTCCCCTTGTCAAGTCTCCTGTCATTTCTATATAGAGAACCATTTTAGCCAACTGCAGAGAGGCGCGTACTGCTAGCTGAACTCTATTGCCATTTTATCCGTGGAGGCCGACCAAAAAAAAAAGGTTCTAGAAACATAGCAACCCCTGTCCATAACGGAAAATGAAGTCAAAATGATACCTGCATCGAGTGGTTAAAGAATGGTTTCGTATGGTTCCAAGCAAGGGGCCTAAATTATTGACGTTTCATTGCTACTGGATCAAGATGATAGATATTAAGTAGAAGATGTTATTAGAAGACATTATGATAACCTCGAAGGTCGTCCCATCGCCGTCGCCTGACAAATATTAAAGTGAAAGTCGCTTAGTCCAGTCCGTGCCCAGGATTGTATCGTTTCTGAATCTGATCGGCCTTTTATTCAACATCCATCAATAGCATTGAAAGATCGACTATCTTGGAATTGCGTGACAGCGATCAAACGGAGCAGGAACCAAATCGTGTCCCAAGACAGGTCAATCCTCGCCTTAGGATCGGATACCCAGTCATTGTCCGTAAATATGGCGCGTTGTGTTGGTACCATGCATAAACCTTCCTTCTTGGCCCTGTTTCTTATTCGACCGGCTCACCCTTGCAATGGTCCGCGGAGTGTAACCCTAGTACCGGTGCACATTTTGCTTCGCTGCAGCTACTCTTACTGGACATCCGCTTGATAAATCCTCCGCGGTTACCGGACGCATTTTGCAAGCTTTTTTGTTGACAAATGCCTAGCTTAAGAAGGGATCTGTCACTGCGCCCAGTGGCGGCACGTCAATTAGTTTTGCGCTAGCATATGGCTGTCTTTCCATCCTTATTGATTCATTAGCTTGAAGCTTTTACACGGATAAGTATGGAGCTCAGAGGTGGAATTTGTCAATGTATCAACAAGACTGCAACGTTACACAATTGCTTGCAGCCGGTTGAATTACTTTTTCCAGCGATCGATCACGATTTTGCAAAGCGAATTTGCTTTTTCGGCTGAAACTTGCTACGATGCTCAGTCCGATTTGTGTTCAAAGCTTCTGAGCGTTCAGTTTTCAGCTTCCAGAAGCGATTTAGATCACTCAGTCATGACACGGGTGGATGTGTTTCTTACGTAGTGTAATTCGGAAAGTTCCATTAGCGGAGAGGGTCCCACTAGGCAGTAGGGCCAGAGAATTTAAGGATCAAACAATGTAACAAGGTCATCAACCTTACTTGTCTAGTTTCTGTACTAGACCATGGTAGCCTGGGTGATATCTGTCGTTCATGTTCACTTTGATAACGAGACGGCGACAGGAAACGACAGTTAGCTATGTCCTTCACCTGGAACACAGAGCATTGTGTCTCAACCAGTACATCTCATGTCAAAAACGAGGGAAAAACTCAACCCCTGGACGTGGTAAATGACTGGAGTGGGGGGTCGAAACTCGGTTCGCTTGCCAAAGCTCCCCGTTGTCAAATTAAGGCAAGGATCCTCGACGGTCTCGAATGCTCCAAAGTCCTTGATTGGCGCCTGACCCCAGATCGACAAAGTTCCGCCGCACGGCTGCCGATCCCGTCCCCTCGAAGGATTTGTCCTGCTTGGCTCAGACATTCCGTCACTGCCACTCAAGAGATAACGTCAAAAGGCATCCCAAGGATTTTCCCCTGAAGGAACATGCAGCTCGAAAGCCTCAACTGCTGCGTTGAGAAAGAAATCTCCGTGCTGGCGGGCCTTATCTCCTAATATGACTTGTGCTGGACAGGGATCATGTTAGGGTTTACATCCTCTGCCGGCAGACCCTGAGAGTAGCATGTGAGCATTATGTCGGTTAATGCCCTGCGCCGCAAAAGAGACGTATCAGCCCAATGGTTGCTGCCTCATGTTGACATTCGGGGAAACCAGCAGACTGTGGCCCTTATCGAATGCTGATATTCCCGGTGAGACAAGTAGAGTTTTTGCGCCCCAGAAACACATGTCCTTTGAGTAAGGAGTACCTAAGTACATGGTACGACTTGCATCACTGCCTTAAATAGGATGCGATACGATACACCTGGCTACAAGCTTTAACACCGTAAGCCACCCCGTTTTTAAGGACGTGTGGCTTTCCGTGATGTTTGAACTGTGAACTGTTACCAGCAAATTTAACAACGTCAACATCGTCGAGATGCTTTTGCCGCGTGAGCATGAGACGCCTTTCAATAAGTCGCCGGTGATACGGGCGCTTTCCATGATTCTCATGATCGTGACGATATTTTCCGTCTGCATTCGAGTACTTACACGGTTGTCCACCATGAGACGGTTGAGGTTTTCGAGCTTCTGTACTTCCGACGACATCCTCATTTTTGTGTCAATGGTAATGAAATTTCTTGAAGTCTCACGCAATTTACATTTCACTAACCATTGCAGATCTTGATAATAGCCCAGTCCACAACGGTGTACTTTCAAGGGTCTAATGGCTTGGGGAAGCTAGATGTGTCAGCATCGCAGGTTTCCTCTATTCTCAAGGTAGGTGGTGATTTGAGGGTATCGTGGGAATACTGACCAGAATTTTACAGGGCCAATTCGTGTCCGATATTCTTTTCTTTCTCGCCTTAGGACTCTCCAAGCTTTCCGCTACGACGACCGTTGGAAATATGTCACCATTGACGCACAAGAAATTATTACCCATACAGATATTGATTGGAGGCTGGGCATTGTCTGCAGTCCTGGTCCGAGGATTCGCATGCTCGCTGCCAAACTCTTGGGATTACATCGACGGCCAATGCGTAGACCTGGTATGTTTGGCTGGAGTGCTGGGAAAATGGAGTCTGACTTTTCATAGGTCGCATTCTGGACTTATGTCGATGCGGTCAATATTGTGACTGATCTACTAATTACTGCAGTCACTATCCAGATTTTGGTTCATCTACAGATGCCATTGGGAACCAAGGCTATGGTGGTTGGGGTGTTCGGATCGCGCGTCTTGTGAGTACTCTTGGCGTCGATGAGTCGCATACACTAACAAACTCCAGAATGATCCCACCTGCTGTGTCTCACATCATCTACTACAGACGAGCCCTCGAATCGAACACGCCGATATTCGACATGTGGAAGCCAACAGTGATCGTCCAGGTGATCCAATGCGTCGGTATAACAACCACATGCATCCCATTTTGGTGGCGCTTCCTAAAGAGCTTGGAGTCGGGGCAGATGGGCGCAGGCGATTTGTTCGGGGCCATGAGCAGGAGCAACAACAGCAGAAGCGGCGGCACAAAGTCGAGGTCCAGGGGCGACACCACGGTAACCTCCTCATCTGCCTCTCGTCGGGCGCAAGCATTCGAGTTGACAAGCAAACAAGGTTGGCAGGGATCGGGCGACGTGAAAAAATACGCCCACATTGTGACTGATCACACCAAGGGTCGGACGTGGGATGCGGCACGGCAGAATAGCCAGGAGGCCCTCGTTGATCCTTCGACTTGCGCTCCTGCAGGGGGTTGATGCTGGGATGCATGCTGTACATAATGTAAATGACTGCAGGGCTTTGATAGGCAATTCTTTTTATCCGTAACATTGTAGCCGTTGACGGCCCGTTTGAAAAACCTTGTTCGTTAATTTAGTGTGGATTTTAAACGAATGTCTAATTGTGGCGAGATGTACGATGTTAACATGCATGTCGTGGTCAAAATTACAAGGGTCTCTACGACTCGAGCGTCGAAGGTCTAACCGAGCCAACATGCATGTCTCAGGCAGTCGACTTATACCTCCCTACTCGGTAATAGCGCCAACAGCCTCCGAATCCCTCCTCCACGTTCCGTACCTGTACATGAACCACAAACCGGAAACCGGGATAAAAAATATGCATCAGCATGCCAAGAAGTGCCGCAGTTGGCCGATCCTTAGACAAGGGTTGTATTTGAGTTTTGGTAAAAGGGAGTTGCTGCTTTTTTTAATGTTCTCTCCCACAACCTTTTGATCCCAGCGTCATTTATCGCTGCTACTTGTCGTTTTTCTCGTTGCTTTTCCAACTACCATCGATCATTCGCGAGGCCATACTCGTTTCTTTTTATTATGGCTACTCAGTATGAGCTCGACGACATGGCGGGGAAACACCCTCGACCCATTGTTGAGGATGTCTCGCAGAGCAGCGACCAAGATCATTTGGATAGCGCGCAGATGGCGAAGCTCGGTAAGAAGTCTGTCCTCAAGGTAAGCGACGATCACTATAGAACCACCATCTGGCTTGAGCTGATGACATCTCTAGAGAAACTTTGGTGGATGGACGATCCTGGGCTTTAGTTGCGCCGTCCTTGTCACCTGGGAGGGAACTCTCATGAACTTCGCTCCCGGTCTATCCAACGGAGGCAGCGCTGGTATCATCTACGGCTTCCTCTTTGTTTGGATCGGCGTTTTGAGTTCCTTCGCTACCCTCTGCGAGCTTGTGTCGATCGCGCCAATGGCTGCTGGCCAGTACCACTGGGTCGCCATGCTTGCACCTCCACGATACGCGAAATACCTCAGTTACATCACAGGCTGGATGAACTTTGCTGGATGGCAGGGTACCGCAGCTGCAGCCGCTTTCCTTACTGCCACCATGATTCAAGGTCTCGTCATCTTCACCACTCCCTCCTACGACGCGCAGACATGGCACGGAACTTTGATGATCTGGATGTGTGTCCTGGTGGCGATTATCATCAACACTGTCGTCAGTGCTTTGCTTCCGATCTTGGAGGGCATGATCTTGATCTTGCATCTCATTGGCTTCTTCGCTATCCTCATCACCCTCCTCGTCTTCCGTGATAACGATAACGGAACCGAGGTCTTTACCGAATGGCGCAATGGAGGCGAGTGGCCTACCCAAGGTCTTTCGTGGTTCGTCGGCCTGTTGGGATGTGTCTTTTCTTTTACTGGTATGTCACCTACTTACCGATACTTAACACAAGCTAACATATCTCAGGCGTTGACTGCTCTTTTCACGTAAGATTATACCGACTGTATTGAAGAATGTTTACTAATACAAGCGCTAGATGTGCGAAGAAGTCAGAAACCCCTCTCTGGTCGTCCCTCGGTCTATCATGAGCAGTATCACTATCAACGGCCTCTTGGGCTTTGGTATGATCATTGCCATGCTCTACAGTGCCACTGACATCGATGCTGCCATCGAGACCCCAACTGGATATCCCTTCATGGAGATCTTCTACCAGGCCACAGGATCCATCGACGGAACTGCCGGTATGACTGCTCTGATCATTGTCATGACTCTATCTGCTACCGTCGGTGTCATTGCTTCAACATCTCGTATGCTGTGGGCTTTCGCTCGTGATAATGCCATGCCTTTTTCTCACACTCTTGCCAAGGTTAGTTCACCACTACTTGTATTTATTAACAGTAGCTGACAACATTTAGGTCGAGCCCCGAACCAACATGCCCGTGTGGTCCATCTCAATCACCTGTCTCATTTCTTGCCTCATTGGACTTATCAACCTTGGTTCCAGCGTCGTTTACAACGCCATCATCTCAGTCGCCATCTCGGGTTTGTATGCCTCGTACTTCATGCCCGCGATCCTTCTCCTCTACCGCCGCTGCGATAAGGACTACAAGATCCGAAACATTGCTGGCAACGGTGAAGTCCTTGAATGGGGTCCTTGGCATCTTCGCGGCATGTTCGGTATCATCAACAATGTGTTTGCTTGCATGTTTATCCTCATTGTCTGGTTCTTCAGCCTGTGGCCTCCGCAAACTCCAGTTGACGCCGCCAGCATGAACTATGCCCCGCTGATGACTGGTGGAGTTGCCATCCTTGCCAGTATTTACTACTTCTTGTTCGCCAACAAGGTGTATGTAGGACCCAAGATTGAGATTTAAGTATAGATATAAACCTAGTAAATTGCTAGGGAGCCTAATAACTACAACCGCTCCGTGTAATAGAAATTGCAATTTTATAATAGCTCGGTAACAATTATTAACATTAATCGACACTGGCCAGTCCTCACTTCCAAGGCATGATGGTCAACTCAGGCCACAACTCAATCCAGCGCCGAACCTTCTTGTCATAAGCTTCCTCCGTCATGATCAACTGGTTCGGCCGTACCGTAAGCGTAAACATGTCTGAAAGTCCCCATGGTGCAAAGATATCCCACTCTCCATCGTCCCGTAACCGCACGGCAATAAGTGCCGTGTTGGTTCCCCAAGTACTCATAGATCCCTCTGATGAATGGTGTTGTGGGCAAGGCCTGCCAAATTTCTTCTCATACCAAAGATGGACGCGTGCCTGGTTGCGAATCTCGACTTCGACGGGAATATCTGCAAAGATTTTCCTCCCGGCTTGGATGACAGCATCCTCAGCTTCGTATGATAAATCTGATCCGTCAAAATAGATCAGGTCGTAGTCGTTGATTCCTTGCTCTGGGTCTCGATCCGTCACAACGTTCCAGACGGTTTGCGTGAGGGCACCGGCAGCCAGGTACCAATTGGGTAGTTTCATTTCAGCCGCCCGCGATAAAACGGCCATGAGCGTTTTGTTGGATTTTATCGCCTGTTGGAAGCGTGTAATCTGCTCATTTAGGGGTAAAAGACTGGCCTCCATAATCAAGTTGGGAGTGTTGACGGTTTTCTGAACTTATGTGGAAAAACGAAAAGTTCACGCTGTGTATGCTGAGACATCATACGGCTTGCTGCACGTGACATGCATCATACACTTTACATGAAAAAAGACATGAAGTTCTTTAGGAATTATCAGGGTTGATAGTATAATGAGAGAAATTCCAGAAACCGATGATTTATCATATTTAAGCTTAGATGGCCATTATGGCCAAGCTCAGCGATTCGCTCCCAATGTGAGTACGTCATTTGTTGTCTCTAGTAACGTCTTGAGATGATCTGGTAGGGCGAACCCAGTCAATTCAGTCAAACGGCCTGATTAATGACTACTGAAAAATAATATCTCAATCCATAGTTTTAACAGCATTCCTGGTTCATAAGTTCCGTCTAGGTCTTGTACGTCTATCTTGAACAGTTTCTGGCTGTGCAAGGTGGCGTATTAACTGTGCGGCCAAAAGGAACCAATTGATCTCTGACAATGATACTGGAGAATCTTGATAAGATAACAGTTACAGTACACAGCGGTGAAATGTCTCTGACCTCCCCTTCCGATAGGCTCTTGAGATTGCTGTCAGCGATACCGGCTGTTGGTCCCGCTTAGCACTGAGATAAGCCGTCACAAGACACTGATTGCGGGGTAAAGTGTCGGTCTGCCCCGGACGGAGTCGACCGCCTCTCTGCTATATCGGGAAACTCTCCGCCTCACTATAACAATCACTTCTCTTTCTTTTCCTTCATTTTACAACCATTGAGGGTATTGAACTTGCAAAAATGCCTTCTACTTCCATCTTCCAGTCCGTCATCTATCCCGGCAACCACGACAAATTGTCGGATTACAAGGACACCCAGAACTTCATCGACAACAAGCTTGTGTCTTCCAAAACCTCCAAATGGATCGAAGTTCATGATCCTGCGACTAACAATGTCATCACCCGGGTTCCCGAAAGCACAGATGATGAGTTGAAGGAAGCTGTCCGGTCCGCCAAAGCTGCGTATCCGGGATGGAAAAGAACCAGTATTATCAAGCGTCAGCAGATTATGTTCAAGCTCACACACTTGATCCGCGAGCATATGGACAACCTGGCCACAAGTATTGTCACCGAGCAGGGCAAGACTTTTGCTGATGCAAAGGGTGATGTCCTTCGTGGACTGCAAGTTTGTGAGACTGCTTGTGGAATCACTACTCAGCTCACCGGCGAAGTCCTCGAGGTTGCGAAGGACATGGAAACGCGTTCATACAGGCAGCCTCTTGGTATCACAGCAGCCATCTGTCCTTTCAACTTCCCTGCAATGATTCCGTTGTGGTCTCTTCCTGTAGCCACAGTCACCGGTAACTGCATGATCATCAAGCCATCAGAACGTGATCCAGGAGCTGCTATGATGATCGCAGAGCTCTGCAGAGAGGCAGGCTTCCCACCCGGTGTGGTGAACGTAATCCACGGATCAAAGGATACAGTTAACTTCCTTCTCGACGAACCTGAGATCCAGGCTATCTCCTTCGTGGGCTCTAACAAGGCTGGAGAGTATATCTATCAGCGTGGCACTACCAACGGCAAGCGTGTGCAAGCGAACCTTGGAGCAAAGAACCATGCACTTTTGTGTTCAGACGCCAATAAGGATCATGCACTAGACTCAATCGCTGGTGCTGCCTTTGGAGCTGCTGGACAAAGATGCATGGCGCTGAGTGTCTTGGTTACGCTAGGAGACGCGAAAGAGTGGTTGGCTGATCTCGTTGAGAAGGGAAAGAATCATATCGCTGGAAGTGGTTTTGATCCAAAATCAGATTTTGGACCTCTCATTACCCCTCAGAGTCGAGATCGTTGCGAGGCGCTTATTGCTAGCGCGGAGAAGGAGGGCGCCAAGATTCTTCTTGATGGACGAGGATGGAAGCCCGAGGGATTCCCTGATGGCAACTGGGTAAGTCTAACGAGTAAATTCAAAGAAGTATACTAACATTTTGCCTAGGTCGGCCCGACAGTCATCGCAGGCGTTCGCCCAGATATGGAATGCTACAGAGAAGAGATCTTCGGTCCTGTGCTACTCTGCATGGAAGAGGAAACACTCCAAGACGGTATCTCATTGCTCAACGCGAATGCTTGGGGTAACGGAGCTGTCATATTCACAAACTCTGGCGCCAAGGCCTCTCTCTTCCAACAAGAAATCGATGCTGGGCAGGTTGGAATTAACGTACCCATCCCCGTGCCTCTGCCTATGTTCTCCTTCACAGGAAACAAGCGAAGTGTAGCTGGAACAGGACTAGCCAACTTCTATGGCAAGGACGGACTGAGGTTTTATACGCAGTGGAAGACTGTCACTTCATTGTGGCGGGCGGATGAGGCCAGCACTGGAGAAAAGCTGACGAGCATGCCCACCAACTCGTGAGGGATTCGGACCGGATATAAAGTAAAAGTGGTTAGCACTGTTAAAATAATTCAGCCACAACCACAAATCATATCACGCTTAGAATGATCCATTGTTTTAGATCATGATTAGAATTTGCTGTAATTCAAGACTATTGTGCGGCGCCAAGCCTATTCTGAAGCCAAGTAAGTTATCGCCAATAATGAGATGCCGGCCCGATCATCAATTTTCAATAGCAAATGAAGACAATGTTGGCCATGTACACTAAAGATAAATCAATGGCTACTATTTACTATCGATTTTGCTGGTAAAAACGCAAAGCCTATTCACAATGGGCTGTAGTGAGGATGCTTTTGGAAGTCAGGTCGAAATTCGCATGTAGTCGAGCAATTCCAAGATGAGCTCAGACCAGATGCAAAGCAAAACAAGTAGACCTTATGAAGTTTCTTTTTTTTTTTTCTGGAATGAACAGTATTCTACTGTGTGTTCTAGAGTGTCGAGTCTGATCATCTCCATCGAACACTCGAACAGCCATTGCCTTTCTTTATCCATTGTACTGTTCTGTTTTCCAATAAAGCCATATTACAACAAAGAATTTGAAAGGACTACGCTAAAGATATGTTTCAGGATATTTCCGGCGGCAATGTCTGTATCTTGTTTGTCTCAAACAGCACAGAACAATTTCTCCTTGGTATGTTATATAGGACTCGACACTATCTAGCCAGGATACAGTCCAACTCAGAAGCAACAATCACAACAACAAATCACAAACATCATATACCATCACACATTTCACCAGACCAAACTCGCAATCCATAATCTCAGTCTATACGAGCAAAGACATCAGTGTAACAAACGATACGATTTCGCAAACATGCATTCAAACAATCTTTACTCCTCTTACAAGCGCGATACCAAAGACGTCTTGTATTGGATGATAAACGTTACAAACTCACTTGTCAGGACAAGTGAAAATCATCCCTCCTCCCATCCCGTCCAAGAGAGGAATGGCGACCAGGTCGCTGTCGATCATCTCATTTCAATGTCCCACTTCATAGTCGACAAGAACGAACGAGTCCCCGACTTCATCTTCCGATATCTCAAATCAGTTATATATGCACGCAAGATTGTTGCAGCCACATTTCAGCAGCCCGTGGGATCAATCCAGGACGATGCTATTATAGCAAGTAACAAGAGTCACCGTCACTTTATTACCACTCTCGAACGTGTATACTCTATTTTTGGAGGTCAAGAATGGGAGGTTTCCCAAGCAGGAAAAGTGGCTCCGTTGGACGATGCTGAAGATCTTGAGAAATTGGCCCTCATGAACCGATTCAAAGGTCTGACCGTGGAGAAGGCAGGATCATCTAGCTCCGAAGGCGATCAGCCAGCCTCATCATCCCGATCTCGGCAAACAAAGAAGAAGGGCAAGAAGCAGAAGAAGAAGAAGGGGGGTAAGAAGAACAATTCTAAGCGGCAGATCCCCGACCATGAGGTTTCCAGAGACAAGATCCAGATGATCGATCAGAACGAGAGTCTTTTAACAGACTACTCGATGGCTGTTTTATCGGCTGTGAAGGAATGGGCCGAACTCCGACCATACATGCAGAATATGTGGCAGAAGGTCGCCTACAAGAGTGGAAATAGCGCTGTGGCCGCTGGTACGGCCAAAGTGGCCATATCGATAGTCAAAAAGACTGGGACCGACATCTTCATCGACTTCACTGATCGTGATACATACTACCGTATCGTCAACTGCATTACCCGTGGAAGTGTAGATCAAGCACAAGGAATGTTCGCGTTGGACATCGACTACGGTTCTGACGATCCATCTACCGGCCCAACTTTGATTGACATTAGGGAGCAGTTTCTCATCAATATCTATGAGAATCTGAAGGACTTCATTGCCGACTTCAGGCTGAATAGAAATGGAAAGCCAAGTAACAATATGCGATCCAGACTAAATACCTGGAGGCCGGATATGGACCTGCAGAGCCTGACGGAGCAGGAGCGCTTGGACTGGAGGCGTCTTTATGTTATAAAATGGCTTTATGACCTCGTCAACGCCCACTACCACAAGAGCGTGTACGGTCTGAAAGACTTCGCAAGGGAGGTCACAAAGATAGCCATGAGTAACAACGAGGTCAGCAGATTGATCTATGGACACCACGTCTTTCAGCTTCAATGTATCGTTGACGCATTCACAATCAGTAGGGGCTGGACTCCTCATCCTGTCGAAGGTCACGTTATGAGGCCGGCAGCGAGTGCTACAGCGTCTCGGGATCTAGACACATTCTTTCATGGAAATCCGATCAAGGGTATACCGGGATATACTCAATCTTCCACAAGTCTCAAAATTACAATAAGAAGAGATGAAAGATACAGAAGGATTCAAGATATCATCAACGCGCTCCCGAGTACTCGGAGAGACTTTCTCGCCTGTCTAGGGGAGCACGACGATATGCCTTTCATGGAGGATAAGACCTTAGTTCGTCCCACAGACGAAAACTTGAACAGTCTACTCCAAACTTCTCCTTTTTTATGCGGTGCTGCTTTACTTGAGTGTTTGGGCCTGTCGTACAAAATCGGCATGTTCCTCTGGGAGGTTACACCTGATCCTACACTGATCCTACACCTGAACGGTGGAGCGTTAGATTTGGGATTCACAGACGAAGAAAACGAGCTCTGGGATAGGCTCGAGACCTGGCTTATGGCGGAATTTTTCCCTGGCTACGTCCAGACGCAAACCGCCGGCAAGAATCTCCAACTTGCCATAGACGATCAGGTTCACAATAATAGGCAGCGACTGAACCGGCCGCCTTTGAGATGTCGAGGGCATTACACGAACGATATACTGAAATTGGTGGACTTGAAGTCCAACGAGTCTTTCACAACAGGTTCGATGGTGACCTGCCTCCAAGCGGCAGGTTGGAGCGTTGGGGATATTCCTGACGAGGATCTTCCCCTCGGCAGTACAGAGTTCTGGTACCGAATGGATCATACGCCACGAGAGCTTGATCCTGAAACCAATAAATTGCAACTAGCGGATTCTGTACTAAGACGTCGAACCAAAGACTCCGGGATGGCCAAAGACAATTACATCTTCAACCACATCAAGTCGATAAAGTCTAAGGCAACGAAGGTCCGAAGAGGATTGGGGGAGGATTTTCCTGTCGACACCCCAGCGCGAAGGACTTCTCAGCAACTCGAGTTGTCAACCGGAGCTACAGTAGGTGGCCCCTCGTCTCAGAGAGATATCATCACGTATAGATTTCCTCAGCCCCGGGCGCTACCGAGTGTATTAGACGATATTGAAGCAGCCCATACTGATCTTGAGTGGGATATATGCGGTCGATTACTCAACGACGTTGGAAGCAATCAAGGCGCCGAACAACAAGGTGGTGAAGCCTCCGACTCCGAGGACGAGTTCACCGGATATTCAACCTTGCCTCTCTCAGGAATGAACTACGTCGACATCACTTGTCGGATGCACAAGGTTCTCAAAGCCATAGAGGAACGTCTGCGCGTTGACGAAGACCCTTTATATAACGAGTTATACACCGACGACAACATACGCGATTGTCGCGCAAGACTCGTCATGGAAGTATTGCATTTCTTCAAAAGAGATAAAATGAGCAAGGAAGAGGATAAGCGTCTTGCGTCTGTGGCAGATGTACTAAACAAGGAATGCCACCAGCATGATATTGAGGGCTGTCTCTTTTGGGGAGAGGAAAATCAGAGTACGGATGATGAAGATGTTGGGGGACATGCAACGGAGTGTAATGTTTCATAGATGCATTTGCGATTCGATAACGGATTGATAGGTATGTTTTAGATACCTAGATATAGCGATTTTTATTTGATGCCTCAAAGTTATTGGATCAGTGTTGATCTTTCCATACAAGCATTTGTGTCACTCTCTATTCTCACAACGGCCGTGATTTCTCACTACCAAACATTCGTACCAGGTTTAATCTGAAGTGACTTCGCCTTAGATATATCGCGTGAGCAAAGTTTCAGCCAGATCATTGATTTCAACGACACAATTTCCCCAGTAATCAAGGTACGATCCAGCCTATTCCCAATCAACGATTATCATAATCATAGACAGAGATTCTAGGTAAGCTATGATATTATTACGATATACATCGGCATACGTCAAACCAATTCAAGCATCGTCAGGGAGCATTTCAGGATACGGATCGGGGATTTCTTTTGGTTTTATTCATGGCTAGTGCTTGTTGAGACCTGACTTGATTGTTTTCGAAAGCCAGTTACCAAAGCCTTTGATGGATTTGAAAGGGTTAACTCTAGGTCTGTTATAGTTGTTGACAAGAATATCGTCAAGAGGGCTACGATCAATATTGCCTGGTAAATATTAGTTTAATTTGACATATGGTGTATGTTGTTATGTGACATACCAATAGATTGATTCGAGGGGTTTTGAGATAGAACTCGACGCTATTATTGGGTCTTGATTCGCTTCTATATTTAAGTCTACGCAATGGCCTTAGAGTTGATCTCAGTGACTCTATCAGCACTATCGTAGGTGCACTAGTGTTATCATAGCCCCTTCATTAAGTCAAGATAAGCGGTCAAGTGTCTGTGCTCAGCCTCACGCCAATTGTCCTTGACGCTGCCAAGTCTTGGTGTTGATGTACCTTGGCGAGCTAATGACATCATACCAAGGCGTCAGGCCATCGCCACTTTTACTTGGCCAGAAAATGAACGACACGTAGAAAAGACAAAATATTCCAAGGCAATCCTTGACTTTTGAAACGCAAAACCGGGGTCGATGATAAGTTTCAAACCTGCTTTTGCCAATAAGATTTGCATTTTAAATACACCATTGGCCCATAGTTTCACCAGCATATCATACTGTTTTGTTAAAGCCATAATGCGCCAATCAATTGTTTACCCATTTTTATGCCTCTGGGGGCTTGCTGAGAGCATTGACTTGTCCTCGAAACGCGGACTCGCCTATCATGGAGACGACCACGAATCGGACAATCAACTCTTGACCTCTAATAATTCGGAAATCGCGTGGTATTACACCTGGTCGCTGTGGCCATCTGGACAAATCGGGGATTCTTTACCTTTTGTTCCATTGATTCACGGCGTCGACGATGCATCAGATTCAGAACTTGAAAAACGATTAAACGACCTCCCCAAATCCTCAACACACCTTCTCACATTTAACGAGCCAGACGGCGAGAAAGACACAGGCGGAAGTTCGATATCCGCCAAAGATGCAGCCAAAGCATATTTAGAATACATTGTTCCTCTAAGGGACTCGAAACGTAAATGGTCAATCAGCCATCCCAGCGTCACCGGTTCACCCAGGGGTCTTGAATGGCTAAGGGACTTTAACGAATCCTGTTACGATATTGACGACAATGGCTGTCCGACGGACTTTGTTGCTGTACATTGGTACGGCGACGCAGGAGGTCTTGAAAACTGGCTCGGCAGCTTGCGCGAGTTCTACAACGAGACTGCACCCGACGCGCGCTTCTGGATTACGGAAATGGCCCTGCCAAAAGAAGATGAAGAAGCGACATTTGCCATGATGAACGAGTCTCTCACGAGCCTCGACGGCAATGATGCTGTTCAGGCATATGCGTGGTTTGGCGCATTCAGAACGAACGATGCAAACGAATGGACGGGCAAGAGTGTGTCGTTTTTCGACAAGAACGGAGGGTTGACAGAGCTTGGTGCTGAGTATCTGGGCGGTGAAGAGAAGGGATTCGAGGAGGGCCAGTCAACGGGTAACTTGCAGACACCTTCAAGATGTGTTTTTCTGGTTGCGATGTTCATGTCAGCAATTTACTTGTGGTGATGGGATGAGTATACGATTTAGACAATTAGATAGTGATACCAATTTGAATAAGCATTGATTGAACGAATCTGTGTCCGTGATGATGTAGCATAAAGGCTCAAATTACCGCTAGATTTTAGCTGCTAGTGAGGGGCTGTGAGCTCTCTTTGATTGGCGGGGGGCCTGTACGAGTTTTCCGATTGGTGGAACAGTTACATTTACCACAAATTTGGTGTTCAAAGTCCTCGAAATTAATGAAAGAGCTTTGGAAGTTGAGCAGGTGGAAGCTCCCTTTGACAGTACTCAATGCTTTGCACGAAAAGCGCTCCGAACAAGCCCTTCTGTGGAGAGGATCATGGACTAAAGTCCACTATACGTGTCTAGTGTGTTTTGATACAACTAAGTAATTAATATCATGCGACATTGGTTTGTCAATTGAATGTCATTGTTCACAAAACTTACCCTGGAGTCACCCAGAATCGGCATTGCAGCGACTGTTGGGTCAATCCCGGACATTGCAGTATCGTGGATGTTGGTTTCAATTTCCAATCTATCGGAACCCAATAAGAGCCCATCAAAAATTGGCGAGGACCATGAATCCACTTACTCTCAACTTCATCGTCTCTGTCTACAGATCAGCAAGTCGCCTCGAGTCTTGTCTCGCATCTGTCATCCAGAATGAGCTCCAAGCGACCACTCACTGCTGTCACCCTAAGTCTAGTGGTAACATCGCTCAGGTACATGCCTCCAAGTGACGTCAGCACTTCTCCTCACGAATATTCACACCCTTGTAATAACAAAACTCATTCCCCCAACCTCGTATGTTTACCCTTGGGCCCCTACGCAATAACACATGGCTACCACGTGCATGTGATATGAGTATTCAGCCTGTAGCAAAGTCCAGCCCCTTCGGGAATCTTACAGAATGGAGATAGCTTCAGAGCTAGCAAGACAAAACGCGATTGGCGCGAATGTCAAGCCTTGCAACCGTTTTTACAAAATGCCCATGGCTTGCCGGCAGCCTTTCCTCGGTCAATCGCTCGGCGGGGAGAAGCAATCAGGCTGATTCCCCCGCACGACGATCGCAATCCAGAGTTATACACTAGCTTCACTTAGCTATCGCTAACATTACCCGACCCAGCCGCACCAATAATCGCTCTTCGGAAAACCTGGGGAAAGTCTAGCTTCATCGTTACCCCAGACCATGGCTCGTTCGCGACGTTGCAACGGCAACTTTTGCGGATGACAATGGCCATCCGCACCAGTCATTATCCTTGATGCTTGTCATGAGATCGCCTTTTACGAGAGCTCTCATCCTTCAATTGGTACCCAGGGTGTTTAGTTGGTGGAACTTGACCCCTCTTCTCCGCATCGTGTACTCGGTTCGGCAGCCGTTTCTATAAAGGCTCCGTCATCTGCTGTGTCTTTCTGCTGCATCAGTCTTCGTCAGATCCACCGCAATCATGTTGTTCAAGACTGCTGTCGTTGCTGCTCTCCTCCCCTTCGCCTTTGCGGCCAAGAAAGACAAGGGCCCGGACAAGGATGGCAAATACTGGCTCTCTGGAGACGGTATCAAGGCCGCCTTCATCCCTTACGGTGCCTCCATCACCAACCTTCTGGTCAACGACCAGTACGGCATCTCCCGAGACATCGTAGCTGGTTTCGACAACGCTACCCACTACAGCGTTGACAAGGGCCACCCCCATCTTGGAGGTGTCCCCGGCCGATACGCAAACCGTATCCGAAACAGCACTTTCGAGATTGACGGCGAGACCTACAAGATCGCGCCAAACGACAACCCCACGCCTGAGTCACCCAAAGGCGCGGATACTCTTCATGGTGGACCTGACGGATGGGACTACCGCAACTTCACTGTTGTGTCCTACACTGACGCCAGCATCACCTTTTCCATTGTGGACCCTGACGGCAAGGAGGGTTTCCCTGGAGAGGTTGTCTCGTACGTGACCTACACCCTCACCGGACGAGACTGGGACATCAAGATTGTCGCATTGGCAACCACCAAGAAGACCCCCATCATGCTCACCAGCCACACCTACTGGAATCTCGACGGCTTTGCCAACAACGAGACAAACACCATCTCCAACCACTCTCTCCACATGCCCTACGGTGGACAGCGTGTTGCCACTGACAACATTCTTATTCCTACCGGTGAAATCATTGCCAACAAGAAGGGATCCGTCAACGATTTCTGGAGCAAACCCAAGATGATTGGCGACCAGGAGAACAACAAGGACCTCAAGGGCAACTGTGGCTTCAACTGCACTGGTTATGGTGAGTTTCTGAGCTCCGACTCTTAATTGACATGTGCTAACAATTTCAGATACCTGCTACACCGTCAACCGCGGCCAGCTCGGCCAATACGACTGGCGCACTGAGGGTCCTGTCGCGACCTTGTCCTCAGCTTGGTCTGGAATCCAGGTCGATATCTACTCTGACCAGGACGCTTTCCAGTTCTACAGCTGCACCCAGCAGAAGGGCGATTTCCCCTTGAAGAAGACCCAGGGTCTCAAGGACAACGCCGACTTCCCCCGAACCATCCCCAAGTACGGATGTGTTGTTCTCGAGGTCCAGGATTACATTGATGGCATCAACAACCCTGAGTGGATGCGTGCTGAGAAGCAACTCTTTGAGCCTGGTGGTAACCCTTATGTCCTTCAGGCGAAGTACTCCTTCAGCGTCAAGGGAAAGGGTTCGGATGAGTAAATACATTTCGAAAGCTAATCTAATTAATTGATTGATTGAACAAATACTTTGTGCGATGATGCATGTTGGCGTTAAAAGTAGAAACTCTCCGCGAGCGGTACGTACTAGCGCGCTAGTTCGCTCGGCTCATTGTTTTAGCTGGGATGTAATTCCTGAATACAGTATGTATTTGTAAGCTTGATAAATAAATGACATGTCAAGTACGCAGGCCATTCCTTGACCTCACACTTCAATATGCTTGGACACTATGGGTGAAATTAAGCAATATCATCTCGCCCCTACCAGTCTCGTTCCGAACTCTTCATGGCCTTTACTCCATTACAAGAATGCCCTAGCTAAGCGTCCGGAAACAGCGCAATGTGACCCGGCTGAGGTCTGGGATATGTTCACCAAATATGGATGGCATGTTGAGTGGATATTCAGATATGGTGATACCCAATACTCCCACTTCCACTCAGAAGCGCACGAATGCATGGCTGTGCTGTCAGGCAATGCTACCATCCGATTTGGCGTTGCCGACACCTCCAAAGATCTTCAAGAAAGCACCTATGGTTCAGCTTGGGAACAAGGCGGAATTCTGCTCGAAGCGGAGGCTGGAGATGTGTTTGTTATACCGGCCGGTGTCGCTCACAAAACGCACAAGACCAAGCCTGCAGCAGAGTTTAGACTCTTGACGCCAGGAGACGGAAATGGTATTGAGGCGGAAGATCCAAGGAAGGCTTTATCTGAGATCGAGTTGTCTGGATATACCATGATGGGAGCATACATTGGTGGAAAGCGGGATTTTGTCAAGAGCGGTGGCGATTTTGAAAAATCACGGAACGTTCCTAAGCCAAAGTATGATCCTATATTTGGAGAATCTCACGAGGGGCTTCTCAGGACTTGGCCTGAGTGATGTGCATTCAGATGTATGAATATGAAATTCATAGAGCTACATATGATTCTCACCATTTGGAACATAGGCATGTTTTTCTTATGTGATTATCGAAATACGACAAGTTCTTTTGTAAAGTATATCTACTCGTTGGCTATCTTGATTGAAATAACAGTTGGATGGCTGTGATGATGAAGTGGGGGGATACCCTGGGATGGTATTCATTACTGCCTGGTCCATATTTATCTAATGATATTGCATGAAAAACATCGTACCTGATGGTGTTTTTCAAGCTGGCCTGCCAGGATATCTGCTGCAGCATGCGGCTCACTGGCGGAGGATCAAAGTGGCTGGGTATCTCGGGATGCTCCGTGATCTGCAGTCATACAGCTGAACAACTTGGTGCAGCTGCATAAGCATTGTCGTTAAATCACGGAACGCAGTGAGCTGAAAGTATAATGCACATGGGCACGGATACTCTTCAATATTACAAGCAGAAGAAATTGATTGAATTATACACAGGAGCCATTTATACAAGACAACAATTAATCCTATTAACCCTAGACCTCCGTAGCATCAATCCATCTATATCGTATTCGCAATAAAGGAGTAATCAATTCATAACCTCTTAGTCCTGAACACCGGTAGGGGTGTTGCAGAGAATACCCTGGTCGAGCTGTGATTGTTAGTAATGCTAACAAGAGTCGAGATAGTCAAACTTACGATGGGCAGGACACAGCAGCGAGCTCGCTGGCCGATGGCAGAGCAAACATCACTGAAGTCAGTGGCATTGGTAGGGGAAGAAGGGGCTACTTTTGTTAGTCTGGTATTCATGGTGATTGTCTAGTTGACTTACGGTTTCCGCAGTCCAAGTCAGCGACTCCGAGGACATCGGTAGCACAGCACTGAGAAGTGCCGTAGAGACCGCTGCAGGGGATGTAGACCTGGCGCTTGTCCTCAGTGGGGAGGGCAGAGACGGCAGCGCCGAGGAAGGCAACGATGGCGAGTGAGAACTGCATGATGGATAGATGGAGCGGTTGGAAAGTATTAGACTTTTGTGGTAGGCTTGATTGTGGAGTTGAAGATGAAGATGAAGATGTAGATGTAGATGAGGATGAGAGACAACTTTCTATTCTTGCAACACCGATATTTATACAAATCATGAGTTATAGGAGACCAAAATCATTAAGATCAAATCGCCCCAGCTGGATAGTCTCCACGTCATTGTCGATCGATATCTCCAATGGCCAATGACAAGGAGATGATGCTTAAAGCCGTTGACGTTTTTTCGAGGCGACATCCTGGTCTATAACATCTATAAATTGTCGTGAAACCTGTTGTAGCGTTGCAGCGGCGAGGTACTAAGGCCGTTTTACCAGCTAGACAGGGATGCGTCGCATTAATGTGCTGTGACGATCACCGTTGGAAATTACTGAATTGGCCCGTTTGATTGGGCGGGCCATCGGAGCAAGCACTGAAATGAATATCCGAGTGCCGAAGCGATCACACCAACCGATCATGTTAGTGTTTAACTCCTTATAACGGGCAGCCGTTAAGAGCTAATCTGGCAAAGCTTGCTCGCTGGGCATATGTCATTGCTGGGCCGGTACAAGCGGTTTACTCGCCGTCGCAGAGTCATTGACTTGCTGGATTGGACGACGTAGTTCCAGCGGATGGACGATGTTGTTGATCACTACTTTGTTAATCTTTCCAAGCTTTTCAGCTGAGCTGGGGCTATCACACGTTTCAAAACATGATGTGGGCATTTGTTGTCCTTCATCCTGTACCTGCAGTATTGTAATGGGGCGGCCCAAAGCTGGTTCAACCCCAGAAAGACAGGTATGTTTACTATGCCAACGGATATACGGATGTGTTGCAGTGATAAGAATTTAAGTGGCGAATTCCCCTGACTGTTGCAAGGTGGTTTCCTCAACCTGCTCCCCTTTGATGTAGTAAAAATCAAGGAAATATCCTATGTGACACAACTGCCCATTATTAAACAGTTAGTAAGTTCTTGAGGCCAAGTCTCTCCCCTGCGCGATCATCGATCCTTTCTGTTTCCGATCGGATGAATTCCCTGCCAGATCAATAATACCTGATACCACGTATCGATATCCTGGGCTCTATACCCCGGATTCCCTGGTTTAGGAAACTGGATCGTAAACGCTTGTCCCCTTCCAAGCTTCATCGTCATGGTCGAAATAAGCTCAATTCGCTCGGCTCCGTCCCGTAATAACCCTGCGTCATGCAACACAGCGCCACACCTGAATCTATGATCAGGCAAAACGCTGATAAGGCCATGGCTTCTAGAAGCAGCCTAGACAAGCGAGGGGTATAAGCTGATACGGAAGATGAAGAATGGCAAGTTAATGAGCGAGAGGAACCAATGCTCCGAGAGGGTGTTTGGGCTCCCCGACAGGTTTCGATGCTCTATTGTTTTTATCATACCACAGTAGTCTTTTGCAGGGTAAGAGAGGTTTAGCCAATGACTCTATGCCACAACATACTAGTAGGTAAGATGAGTAGTATGAACAGCAAGCGATACGTCATGTCAGCCCGGATTATTAAGGAATTTTCGCTTTAGGCTCTTGATGAATCTAAGAAAGAATCCAACACCCCGATGTAGTCAGGAATCATGGACTGGTCAGGCAATATTCATCGCTGAAATTGTTATTAAAAGGTTCTGCCCTTCCGCACAACCTCCTAAACAACAGACGGGTCATATTATGAAACTCCTGCAGTATACTCATGTATTTGATTTTATTCTATCTTTATGAACATGACCCTATTGGGCAAATCTTTCAAATAGATGAATGTCTCCCGTTAACTTTAACAGAGCCTATGCCTATGTCCGATGCAGGTTCCAAAAATGGCAGCTTACCTTTGTACAAATTGGTGAGAGAACACAGGGTGTCAGCCACTTCCCGGCTCCGTACGATGGGGTATAATGCTGAGATCTATCGGCAAGGTGCCGGGAGAAGCTTGTTAATCAAGGAGGCCTATTCCGGTGCTAACCGAGTTCCATGCCAAGACTTTGATCAACATTGACAGTCCAGATAGATGTATGTTCACCGGCCTGAAGGTCTTGAATAAGGCTTCGAATTACTTTGGACGAAAGATTAAGCTAGAAGGTATGTCGAGTATGAGAAACGCTATCGCTTTGCTAACAGAAACCCATTTAGATTGTTTCAGATAACTCATACTTCCTTCAATTTTGCAGAGCCCGTTGCTGTTATTGATGTCAAATGTGATTTTCGTTTTATCAAAGTTTGATTAACGTTGAGTGACGCGGCAAGGCAGAGTAGTAGTACTCGTTGTTGATAAAGCACGGACACTACCTAAGTCAAACGCGATAACAAGCTCTTGGCCAGGTCGTCAATCTGAAATGACACATTTTTTATCACAAAAAGGCCCGTGTGAAAATACAATTCTGCTGCTATGGAAAAAGAAATAATATCCCGCACATGACACCCGATGGCTGGTAAGAAAAACGTCGAACTCTTTTCTCTTACGGTGATCTGTTTTATCCTTCGACGACAGGAAGCTCTATCACATTGTATCTTCCATCAAGCTCAGGCTTGTCAGGCTTCTGAGGCTCCTGTGGCTGACGTTGAGGGCTCAGATTGTGAGCTTTATAAGAGGTGGCATCAGCCATACATAAATAGGCTGAGGATTTGCCATCGGTGATGAGGCCTGGTGGGACCCGGAACCTCCTAGCTCAGTGTTATCCTGATTACGGGGCGTAGATTTACGACGTCGACGTATAAGAAAGAATCTAGCAAAAAAAATCGCGAGGGCAGCAATAGGGATCAATACTCTAATGGCAGCAATAGAGCTTATGGAGAGACCATCGGATTTAGATTTAGAAACTGGTGAAGAAGCGGTAAGTGCGGTTGTGGCTTCGGTTACACTACTTCGTGCAGTTGTCTGCTTGATGGCCTTGTAGGATGAGCTACCTGCGACTAGACTGAGGAGCATTAGCCATTATGTGACTAGAATAAGAATCAGAAATTGTACAGACGTCGCTATAAGACGTTGCTTTACCGCCATCGTTGCATCCAGGGACCATGTCTCTGACGATGCTGCTGATGGGATCTTCGGCACAATAGGGAAGGGAATTATGAACGTCGATGTGGTTGAGCCAAACCACTGCTCTGACCTGGCCAGGTAGTAGGTTTGCACACAATAGAACGTGATAGATGCTCCTGGAGAATATATCGAGGCAAGTCCAAAACTGTGCAGACGGATAGAGAAAGGGTTACAGCAATATGAGAGATAACTCGACGGGAACAAGCTCTCAAAGATATAAATAGAAAGAATTATGAAAGCTGGAGAAAGAGTGGAAGAGAACCAACACCCAGTGGCTGGTACCTAATGACCTCTCAGGGACGCGGTATATGGGATCCTATGCATGGCCAGCACCGTGTAAGCATTGAGTTGACGTCATGCATAGCCAAAGATTATGGTCAGTTCTAGCCCTTGAAAGCCATCGCTATATGGAGATTGGGAGAGCAAGCTGAATGCATTTTAGTGATCTGAGAACATAAGTTCGACCTGTGAAGGATTGTAATGTCAACGTAGGGAAAATCAACTCCTATCATTGTAGGACCTCTGAAATCTTATCCCCCAACACAGGCCATACTCGAAACTGCAGGCTGGCCTTGTCCAATGCATATGCCTATCCAAAAGGGAGCTGTGACCCGAGTGGGAGCTAAAAGCTGTGACAGATGGAGGGCTTGTAGAGCAGCAATTTAGCCGCATGAGACAAGGAAATGACTTGAGATGTGAGGAGGGGCGGTTACAATAGCTGAATTGCCGGTCTCGATTCGCAACTTTCAGGAATGGTTTGGATGAAAAAGGCCGAGCCTTATTTCGCTTAGATTCTAGCCTGTTTCCAAGTAAAAGTCTATCTCAGGGGTCAAGGAGCTTGCAAACATGGCCGTAGGCACATTGTTAAATAGATTGGCAAAGCCACGGACTTTGCTAGTTTATCAGCTGTGGACTATCTCGATAAGGATTCGCAGCTAGGACAATTGCAACATCATTGGCTTCGGAGAATAATTAAACCAGTATCACTAGCAATGCCAAGGAGATAGTTTCTAAATATTTGTGTCTGTAAAATCGCATGTCCAAATCTCTCAGCTAGCCTGTTCCCTCGTGACCACAACCTTTGTCGATTTCAAGATATACTTTTGACTATCACTGTCATCCAAACTCTGCTTTGTCCCTTCTCCATGCCCATATCCAATG
Organism: Fusarium heterosporum; assembly: GCA_013396295.1. NCBI lineage: Eukaryota > Fungi > Ascomycota > Sordariomycetes > Hypocreales > Nectriaceae > Fusarium > Fusarium heterosporum. The sequence goes on from JAAGWQ010000299.1 coordinate 87,522, forward strand.
TTGGTCGTCAGATGGGCCCGAAAATCATTCAATTCCAGAGAACACTTTTTGTTTTGGGATGGGTTCGCTTTTCGTTTGCCTGATGTCGTATTTGGCATGTTCATATGACCAGACAACTGGTTGGATCCAGCATTACTGGCGTACGTATTTCGGCTGAAGAAAGGCAGACTGAGAAGCGGTCTCATGGCAGGCATGGATCCAGCGATGATACCGATACCTTCTTCGAGGATCGACCATAAGCCTATGGCGCCGGTGCTGTACATGAATTCGGATGGGTTGTTGTAGAGTGTGAGATATCCAAGTCGAACTACTGTCGCGCAGCTCGCACTAGTATTTGTTAGCCTTTGTATTTATATATCCTGGGTCGTACTGACAAAGCGCCGAGACTAAGCATGAAGATGACGGGAAACTTGACTTTAGTCTTCATCTGGATGTTCCACAGGAGGATGCACGGCAGAATAGCCAGAGTCCAATCCGTAAAGATGGACACAGCAGAAAAGAAGAATCCGATGTTGCTGTTGAGATTCGTGTTGCATGTTCCGTGTGTGGTTTCGCCCCAGAGGGTTGTGATCGGGTGGCAGACGTTTGCTGTTGCGAGGATGAAGATGATGGCGGTTATGATAGTGATGGCGATGATACCCCAGAGTGTCCATACGAACCGACGACGGGCATCGGCAATGCGTAGCATCGTTACGCAAATGCTTGATTTGATCGGTACCGAACACGCGGAATAGAAGAACTGGGCAATAAAGAAGAGCTACTCGTATTAGCGTCGATAGCGTCCGAGCTGCACATGTGGCGTACCTTTGTGCCCTGCATAATATCCTCCGGCTCAAGCTCAGCACGCTTCTGGCCGGCGCCAAAGAAACAACATGTAATAACCAGTGATGTTGTTACCGAATACAAAATCTGCTCCGTCAGTACAAAGAAGGCCATATCATTCGGGGTACACACCAAACCAACAAACATCAGCCAATCGTCCAGGCCAAAATTCCGCTTCCATATTCGAACTCCAAGGCGCGCAGATGCAAAGACCCACGATAGGGTCAGCATCACAATCGTGATGTAAAAGAGAGGCACGCCCTCGCCAGCCATCGGAGACATGCTGGGCGATTTGGTATGGGCAATGGGCTCGAGAGAAAAGATGGGAAACAAACAAGGACCAAGGCTCGAGAACGGAAATACGGTGGGAGATACCTTCTACAGATACTCCATATATCTTGATAAATATGCAACGCACTAGACTAGACGAGACTACCGCAACCCAACTGACGGGTTAGGGGATCCGGAGCGGAGCAAACTCGAAGATGAGTTGCTGCGTCTCCATCGCGGTGGGTTTGGTCCGGGTCTCAAAACCGCTATTTCCTTCTTGTCCCACTATCCGTATCCGTACAGTCTTTGTTTGCATATATAAAAAGCCCCCCTGCCCTTGGTTCGCCTCACCTCAGATCCAATGATTGCGGTGACATTCTGTTTAGTCAAACGTGGTAGTGGACACCCTAAGGAGTCGAATGAAATTTGGTCTGTCATCTACTGAGGAGCGGCCCTAGTTTTCAGCCCCCTCAACAGAGCAACTCGCACGGTCTCTAACGGCCCAACACTCCGCTTGCACCAGAGCGGTAAGGCTCGCGGCGGCTAGTTGGCTTATCCGCCCTATCCGCCACGCACTTGTGTTTCAATAGCGTGATCCATCGTGGCGTGCATCGTGAAGCACAATTTCATTGTCTATTCTGCCTCGTTGCGGGGTGCGACCAAACACTTGGAATTTGATCTCAGATCTTGTCATATATCCTGTGGATATCGGATCCTGCACGACTGTTCCCTCGGCACTTGACAAAGAAACCACGTTGCCGCCGGCATAGATGCGCATTAACTTACCAGGTACGATTGTTTGCGTGTCCATCCAATATGGAGCCGCAGCAAGGATTAGAGTATCACTCACCTCGCTAGCCTCGGCACTACGAGAGCATTAGATTGGAAATTCATCGCTTGGAAGCAAAAAGGGGACTCTAAGCACTTGTCGTACGACGCTCGGAGGATGCTGTAAGATCCCCGGGTCTGTTCTTTCACGCGCTAATCCCGCCTCCAAGTTGAATATCCATAGTCACTGCTACTATTTGAGCCTGGTTACATCCCTTGCTATTCTTACTCTTGCCAAGTTTTTCTTTGCTTTTGTTCTGAATCAATAAACTTTCGCAACCATGGCTGATTTCCCTATCCAAGATGAGAAGCTGACCGCCCTGGAGGGTAAGGTTGTCATCATCACAGGTATGAAACATCCATCCGCCCGGGTCATGGTAAACATGACATCACTCCCACATCATGACTGATAATCCCTACAGGAGGTTCCTCCGGTATTGGCCTGGCCACTGTTGAGATGCTTTTGTCTCTCGGTGCATCAGTAGTCAGCGGTGATGTCCAGCCTCCCCAGAACGAGCACAAGGGATCATTCACCTTCGTCAAGACTGATGTTACCGTCTGGGCTGATCTTCTCGCCCTTTTCAATAAGGCCAAGGATGTTTACGGCCGCATTGACCACGTCTTTGCGAATGCTGGTGTTGGACCTCGCACAGATTACCTATCCACAGCAGTTGATGAGAACGGTGACCTGATTGAGCCATCGCATCTACTTATGGATGTTAGCTTGAAGGGTGTCATCAACACATGTACCCTTGCTATTAACTATCTGCGCCAGCAGCCTGAGGGTGGCAGCATTGTCATTAGCGGTTCCACAACCGGTCTCCAGCGTGTCCGAGCCGTTGACTATTGTAAGTAAAGCAACCTATCTTTCTATTCAAAGCTAACATATCCAGCTACCGCTAAGCATGCTGTTCTAGGCTTTGGAAGAGGTCTTGTTCCTCTTCTTGGTGCCGCTAAGCTCCCCATCCGCGTCAACACTTTGGCACCCTCTTGGACAGATAGCAGCGTCTTGCCCTCTCTGAAAGATCTTCTCGCCGCCATCAATGTCGAGCTACAACCTGCCTCTGTCGTGGCACGTTGTGCTGCCTTCCTTATGGCTGATACGTCAAAGAATGGTCAGCTTGTGCATATTGAGCGTGGCAAGTATGCTGAGATTGACGAGGCTGTTTTGCTTCCTGCTTTCGGCAAGATCAAGAGCGACGATTATCCTTGGGAGGATGATGTGTTGGATCGCCTTTCTCAGCTTGCATAGCGTAGTGCAACAATTTGTATGATTTAATTAAATCCAATAATGCATTAGATGTTCTTATCATTCTTACTCGTAGTCTGAATGTGCTCAATTGTTATTAACAAACATGCTGGATCATGGCCAAGATCCCAGTGCTCCACAATAGATGGACCGAAATATCAGGCAGGTTATGTCACGGACCAGCACCTAGTATAATATCTTACGGAGTACAACAGATGATCCGTTGGCCCGAGCTGTAGGAGGTTATCCTAGAGAACACGTCATCCCTGCAACGGTGCTCATTGATACAGGCCTCTTATTCACACTGTCCATCCTGTACAGGGTATTCTGTGTGTGGTTCTACCAGAATTGTACGTGGGAGTATCTATGTATCAAATGCCTCGATAACTGTGTTCATATACTACGTGTGAATTTTTTGTAAAACGAATTGATTGTTCGCTTGGACATGATAGCTTGAATAGCAAAAATTGTTTTCATATTTTTCGTTCCTTCTTGGTCTAAATATGTTCCCAGCGTCTTGCCAAATGCTCGGAACTTCATGGATTTGAGCTAGGTCATATGAATCAAGCCACGCGACAGGAAGGTATACTTTAGGTCCTTTGCTATATTGCTCATTGTATGCTAGGCGACTGTCACCATAAATCTCGAAAAACATAGCCCACATCTGGTAAACTACAAAGACTTTTGCGTCTCGATCTGACCTTGTTTGTAAAAGTCCATATCACGGCATGCCAGGCCCGTGCAATTTATTCTCTTCGTCAAGCTTCCCATTCTCGGTTCTCTGGAGTCGTTATGATGCGTCTAATATATACATGCACAGTTATAATGACTTGATTGTAGACTCCACATGTTTAAACAGATAAGTAATTGATCAAGATAAGTAGGTAGAAATTATAACACTCAACAAGATATCCGTAACCCAGATCCTCCAATTACACATCACTAGCGAAACCAACCAAGTGTCAGAACAGTGAGGATCGTTCCGTACAATCGTCTTATGGCCCATGCCGGCGCCAGCAAGGGATCACTCCTGGGAATGACTTGAGCAGGTGATCTCTTTGACGGAGCCAGCGCCTCGCTTCAGGCGGGTGCAGCAAGTCTTTTAAATTCCGGCTCGAACTCTTGCCACCAGTTGTTGTTGACAGGCTCCCTCACCACAAGCTCCTCCAAACGGTCCACGAGTGCTACGTAGCCCTTGATAGTCTTCCGTTGTTTGTTGATCTCATCTTCAGCTATGTTGGCCCTGGCTTCAGCTGCAAAAGCCCTCTTAGAATCTGCGCGGGCTTTATCATTCGCATCTTCGCCTTCTTTAACTGATCTCGAAAAATCAGCCTTGGCCAGCGCCGTCAGCTTGTCAGAGATCTCTGCCTTTTTCTTTTGTGCCTCTGCCTCTGTGACAGCGGCCTTGCGCGCGGCTTCAGTTGCGTCGCGTGTCTTTTCTGCAATCTCGAGCTTCTTGCGAGTCTCTCCATGATCATTGTTGGCGCGGTCAAGATCCTTCTGCTTTGCGCTGAGCTTAGCTTTGGTGTCCTTTGTCTCCTGCTCGGCCTTGGCAAGGCTCTTCTGGAGTTCTTTGTTGGCATCATCGGCCTTGTGCAGCTTCTTATTCAATGCGTCAATCTGCGAACGGTAGGAAACGTTCTGTGCGTTCGATACAGCCAGAGAGTTCTGGAGCGTGAGCTTCGTGGCCTCAAGGCTTCGGACTCGAGCTTGAGAAGCCGCAAGATCGACTCCGAGCTTCTTGTGTGCGATCTCAGCCTTGCTAAGCTTCTCGAGAAGTTCCATGTTCTTGTGGTGGAGCTTGGAGATGTCTTCCTTGAGCTTGTTGATGACCTTGTGATCCTTGTCGTCCTCCTTTTTCCAGCCAGCGATCATGGCCTCAAGCTCGCGGACCTTGTTCTTGTACTCGTTGTTTAGCAGACTGATCTGCTTGTTGATTTCCTTGACATTTTCATTGGCTGTATTACGTTCATCGGTCACGGTGATGATTTGCTTCTCGAGATTCTCCTTATGCTTCTTGAGAGACTCGACTAGGATGGTCTGCTCATGGAAGTCCTCGTGAAGTTCGTTGAATTTCTGCCTTCCATTAACGACGATTCATAAGGTTAACCACATGGCAACTCACGTTCTGCGCTTGCTTGGTCAGGTAACCAGCTTGCTCAATAAAAGCAGCTCCGTGGGTAAGAGTCTCGATAAGAGTCTTGGGAAAGGGAAGAGGCTCGAGTACGCGCTGTAGCGTAGCCTGAGGCTGAGGGTATCGAAGTTCAACCTTCTTCTCAACAGGCGGACTCAAATCTTCTGTTTCGAACGAGCTTTATCGTGTTATTAGCCATACCAAAATCAAGAATTCGGCGACTTACTGTGACTGGGGCTCGATCTTGGCGAAAAGGTTCAACTTGCCAATGTTGAGCTGCTTTCCGTCGGGTTCCTTGACATCGACGACAAGGATCTCATTCTCTTGGTTCCAGGCGCAAGTGATGTCGGCATGCACGTTGAAGGCGAACTTGGCGATTTTATCCTCCAGTCCAATAACCTTTAGTGATCTACCTTCGATGACTGGGCCTTTGGGGTTACCGGAGTAATCCTTGGTAAACTGCCAGCAGGAGACGATGGGCTTATCATCAGTATAACCCTCTGGAAGGATGAAGATGGCCTGCTCGTCGATGGCTCGGTCGCCCCAATTGATGGACCCTGCCCAGATGCGAATGGCAGCTTCGGGGTCAATCTTACCCTCAGAATGCCACCCACGCTTCAAAATAGTGCTAGTCTTGCCGCCTGCGCGATTTGACATATCGACCTTGATCTTGCTATATGCTTCTTGAGTGGTGATAGTATAGTCGTAAGAAGAGCTAGCAAGAGTGAAGCTGATGTTGCCGCCATCGAGTTTCTTGAGATCTGAGACAACAATGGTCTGGAAGAACTTGGCCTTCTCAACACCCTGGGCATCCTTGGTCCACTGAGTGAAGAGGTAGACAGAGTCATTGGCGCGAACCTCGTCCTTGGGGAAGACGATGGTGAAGGTCTCATTCTTGGCGTTCTGGAGCCAGGTGAGCTTTCCTTGGTAGATAAACATTATGATAGTAATTGACAAAAACGCAAGTGATTGAAGTGGATCTCAAGATGTGAAGTAAGGGAGACGAGGAGTGAAGAAGAAGTTGATGATGGTGATGATGATTCCAGAGTTAGGGGATACGGTCGTGTCTTTATAGCTAGCAATGACTTTGCGATTTCTTGAGGAGGCTCGTCGGGTCTGGTCGTGGCCTTGCAGCGTATGTACGAGGACCCTGTCACTGGGATCTAGACAAAAGTGTGGCGTATGGTTATTTTCAATATTACATACCAACCGAGGGACAATTGCATGGAATTACTGTCTTTCTCATAGCCAAAATGAAAAACGCCAGCTGAAAGCTGAAAGCTGATCACAGCATTTTCCCCAATACAGAGCTCAGAGAGAACAAAAACATGACACAGCCTGCTGGTGGCGAGCTGACAGAGTATGAGACATGAACGTTGTTGACGCCCTCGTACGATGGCTGGAAGCCAAAGGGTAACAGAAATCAAGCCCTGATAAACAGTTCAAGATTGCTTGCCAAACGCCCATTCTCTACCGGATACATGGCTGAGACAGGCGTTGTTAGTCCAAGCTGAGACAGAACCCTGAAAAGTAAGGGTCGACCGCGGGGTCACCTCCGCAATTGGCCCAGACTCGGGTGAATTGAGCAAGGTTTCCGATAGTGATAAGCCAAAGTTTCCAGTCACATAATATATCAGTCAGATGCATAACTAGTCGATATGGAGCTGATAAAAACGGTAACGCCTCAGCGGCACTGTTCCCCTTTTAGGGTTTGAGGCTTGTCCTCGGCACCTGGCACAAGACAGCTTAGGCTAGATCATTTCAAAGGGCTTTAGTCGTCTTATTGATAACTACCGCCGAGCTGAAAAATATAGCGAATGCCACCTAAGCCACAGTTATAGGTCCCTGCCATCAATCCTAAGATAAAATTGCCTTGGGCATTGGATGGTTAGAACAAACTAATCCCTGTCCCGCCTGGATCTCTTCTGATCACCTCCCGACCCATATGACCTTCGTTTCTTCGCACTACTCCCAAGTAAAGACAAGATGGGTAAGTCCAGAGGCAAGGAAGTATTTCTCCTTGACGTTTGGTTTCTCAGATACTGCAAGATATCCGACAACGGAATTGATTCTAATCCCCAGTAAACGCTAATTGGTCTTCCAAACGCGACCTCATGATACAGCTCTGGCCGTCCAAACCACGATCGTGAAAGGAAACGGTGTACGCATGCTTCTAGGTCCTGGAGAGCTTCATTACTAAGAGGTATGTCGCTGAAATAGAGATCAGATGAATTGTCGATATCAGACATGGCGTCGTCTGTGGTCTCTTGGCTTTTTATTCGGAGAAATGTGCTGATGGCTTGACGAGTGAGCTTATGGTTTTCGCTCATGATGCCAGTCCAACCCACAACTGAAGTTGCCCGGGAATAGACCTGCGAGATCATGGAAGCGTGGTGATCTCTTTCTGCTGAGCTATTGTTGTTGATACAGATGGCATCAATCCACATGGGCTTTCCAACTCGGATCGCTGGCGGTGCTGGTACAAGTTCTCTTTGCTCCGGATCCTGCTGTAGCCTATATGCCATGTCGGCAACCTGGTTCCATTGTATGGTTTTTGCGTAAGAAAGGCAATCCATTGGGGTTCGTCCGGCAGAATCGAGCACTTTCATACTCGCGCCATGATCAAGTAGGACACTGATGATATCGAAAGACCCGTTTTCTGCCGCACAATGGATTGCAGTCTTGCCATAGCAATCCTGCGCGTGAACCTGAGCGCCTTGTCGCAGACACTCTTCCACGTCTTGCAATCGACCTTCTGCGGCGGCATGAATCAACTTCGTTTGATTGTCATCCTCTGTGCAGGTCTCAACTGGATCATTCACTTCTCTGGCCATTTGCAAAGCTTCATATATGTTCCTTCGTAGAAACATGAGCTTCCCGTTGACAGCGATAGGATAACGGTGCACTGGACCATAGTCGTCGATGTCGCCTGGTTCACCACCAGAAGGGTTTTCGGCAGTCAACGAGATTATGTCAAACTCTGGGGCTTGGTTGATGTCAATTGTTTCCAAGACACATTCAAATAGTTGTTCGCCAAGGATGGACGGTAGTGATAGTTGTCGAGGCCTCTTGATAATTGATAGCAAACGAATGGAAGATGGTGAAGGAAGGTTTGTGTATTCAAAGTTGGTAAAGTCAACTTGAGGAGGCGGGTTGTTGATTGCAGTCATGATGATTGGGTTCTTTGTGATTGTGATTATAATTATTAACTGAGTGATTCTTCAATCCTATATATTTTCTGCTCACTGTCTAAAAGACTCGGCTGCCTATTCCTGTGTAGGCACAGCCTGGCTTAGCCACTTCCTAGTGGATATCTGGCTCGGACCCTGTAACCCAGCCTCCCGATATTTTTATATCCAGGCTGCCTCCGAATCTTGAATCTTTAAAACAATTCACGAGCGTGAATTGAGACACGTTATGAATTGATCATCCGCCGCAGCCTTAATTATTATAGCGGCGCATCCCTGAGTGGAGTGTCAGATTGAATTTGCGAAAATGCCATGTATTCTTCGTATCTCATGAACTTAGCCTAAACCTATCTGTGATTGGTCTCTAGGGCTAAAAGGATTATGGAATCAATGGTCCTAGATACCATATCAATTCACCACTACTACAGAACTGCCGGCCATCCTCTGTGAACAAAGAGGGTTTAATCGAGGGTGTCAAAAGACTTGACGGCCAAGGCTGAGGGGCAGAAAAGGATTAAGTAGAATACGACCATAAACCCCTTAAATTTGCCTAGTGATTATGATCACTTAGTCTAAAGCTCTTAAATCTTATGGTACCATCAGGCGGGGATAGCTTTGGCATCTCATTTATTAGTGGATGCACTAGTTACGTGCCGTGCCGTGAAATTCATCCCATTGAGACCCGTAAGAGTAAAGATCGCCTGTAGAAAGAAGCTGACTTACCTATTCTTGGGCCTAAGCACTTTTCAGCTGAGGCAATTCGTCATTCTCATGGGCCAATATCAGGGCAACAGTAGCAAATTCTAAGACATGTGACGTTTTTCGCTGCCGTCGCCTCTCTCATCCATGGAGATCTTTGCGCTCGGTCTTGCTAAACAAGTATTTAAACCCGGAAAGGGGACAAATATTATATCCTCTTTTCTTTCTTTCTTTTCTACAACTCCACTTTCCAAGAAGCAAAGCAATATTGACGGCTCTACAATGGATACTTTTGTCATTCCTCCCAATAACCCGCGCACACCTCGGTGGTTACTGGATCTCAAGAAATGGGAGATCCAGCCATTCGACCAAATCCCGCGAGACATACTTGAGTCCGAGGGATATGGTATCGTTTCTTATACTTGGGGCTACATTGCAAACTTTGATGAGCTTGCGACCGGACTTCCACGCAATGTGCCCTGGGACTTACCGACTACCACCAAGTGGCCTTTGTCCAAGGCAAGGGAAGTAATGGAAAAGATTGGCACTCGCTATGTATGGTGGGACTGGATGTGTGTTCCACAAGGAGGAAAGGGTCGCCTGAGATCTTTGACAGAAGAGCTGAAGGCGGTCCAGGGCGAAGAAATTGGCAAGCAATTGTAAGAAAACAAGTAACATCCATGGTTACTTCTTTCCGCTATTTTATCTGTTTTAAGCTTTCAGCTAACACGAATGATTCACAGGCACATCTACAGTCAAGCCCGGAAGAGTATTGTCTGGCTCCATTCCACAAACTGGGACGAAAGCTCGGCGCTCAAGTCAATTATTTGTCTGCCCCGACCAGACAATATCCCACAGGAAAGGGACGAAATCTGGAAGTACATCACACAGGCTGAGAGCCTACTTAAAACAGCCCGTAATGACGAGTGGTGGCTTCAGTCGGGATGGACCTTGCAGGAGGGCGCTCTTCTAAATTCAACACGCTTGATCGACGGAAACGGAACGACGTTTTCCAGTCCTGATCTCCGACACTCCATCCATGACGACAAAGTCGCCAGGGTAGATGACATTGGTGACCCTGTCACGTACCTGGCGCATCATCTGGCAGGGACATATTTCATCCAACTCGAAGGACACGACCCCGATCGTTCGCGGCCAGTGTTGGAGAAATTTGCTTCGTCACTTCCCAAAGACCCAGAGACAGCTTTGAAGCTACGACGCTTGGTAAAGTCTTTCACTCGCTCGGGTCTTGTTGGGTACTCTCAATTTAGTCCACTCTACATCCTAGCAGGAAAACAAGGTCGCAATTTCGGCCGCAAGGAGGATTCTTGCTGGGCTTTGGTTGGTGCTTTGCAGCTTGAGGGTATGCCAGTCAAGTACGATATCGACATGGATGTGATTAAGGGAATTTTACTGAAGGCCCTGGTCAAGAAGTACCAGTGTATGATGCTTAATCTGCCGTTTCCCGAGTTACAGTTCGAGGATGAAGCGGAGAAGGGAGCTACACGAGGTTTTAAATGGATCGATATATCTGAGGGCGCATTGCTTCCCGTCAGCTTGTTCCTCGTCAAAGAGAGCGTTGACCCGCAAGTAGACGAGACGACTCTACCTATCCTTGAGTTTTCGACAGCATTGACTCTTAAGTCACGAGAGAAAACATTTAGTATCCTCCATGGATATCTGAAGGATCTGGAATGGTTTTGTCATTACCGCCAAGACGAAGACGGGTTGCGCATTGTAAACCCCGTTACAATTGAGGATACCGAACGAAGTCACATGCAGGAGCTTTGGCTCGTCCCAATTTCACGAGTGGAACCGAGAGATGATGTGACAGGACGCCGGTGTCTTCTAATCCTAGACTACAAGCCCGCTTCGCCAGCTGGCAATCTAGCTCTAGGGACCTTTGGCGGTCAAATTGACGTTTGGGGAACGGCATTCTCCAATGTAGATGTCGAAGAAATGACGCTGAATCCAAGTTAGCTCCCTTTACAATATCGATAGTCACTGTATAGAGAATTGTATACGCGTGGTCAATACTGCGTTGAATCCTAAACTATGCACATCTTGTCAGGCGTGGTTTCATGAGCCATAAAACTCATCATCAGGTTCGAGGACACATAGTTGTCAAGTGGTGAAGTAGGGTGACATCTTTGGACTGACGCACCAACTCGATCCAGTTGCGGACATGTTCCCAAGTTCGTATGACGGCTTGACGATCAGCACGTTGATCGTCAATCATCAGCCTTCCGCAGAAGGCAACAATTATTTTTCGGTTCGTGACATTCAGCTGAACCTTGACGCCGGTTGGAACGAGCTCGTTGATCGAGACCAGATCGTTTGTCACTAATCTGTCCAAAGGAGTGTACCACGGTAATTCCATCTCGAATGGTCCAGCAGAATAGGGATTCCTGTACCCTTTTCTAAAGGCTTCCTCCCACAATGCCTTTCGGGCTTCTCGCTCTCCATCCAGCGGTATGCCGTCAGGTGTGGGGTCGGCGAATAAAGCTTTCGATTGTACGATGTATTCGTTGTTTCGGTCGTCATCAGTAGAGAATGTAGTAGATGCCTCTATGCTTTCATTGAACGCCTTTATGTGCTCTTCTTCGTCATTTCTGTCTTCGCAATATCTGTCGAATATCTGACTTGGAGTCTCTCCCTTGGATAGTGTCGCTGGAAATGCCAGATCCCAAGGCCATGGCGGACCATCGAGGCCGTAAGGCAGAACTTCGTGTTGTGAGCGGCATCATCATGACGAGAAGCAAAGAGACTTACACCAAAACATCCACATCATGCGATCAACCATGCACTCAAAGTATTTCGCAGGAAGAGCTCGCAATCCGTAATCGTAGAGCTTCTGGCACGCCGTTCTGGTCGCTCTCTGCCCGTACTCCCGCATCATGTGTTGAACCTCTGGACGCATGAAAACGAAGTAGTCGGCCATATGAACCCGCCGTTGGGTTGTATCTCTCACGTTGAAGGTCTTATCAGGAGGCGGAAACCTCTTACCAGGGTCATTTCGTGGTGAGAATTCGTAGTATGGTTTCTTCGGTCGCTCCATCATTGTGTTGAGTGTAGGCCAAGTTTGAAAGCTGCCACTGCAGTATATCCGTGGTCGAAAGGTTTGCCTTTATGCGCTTCTTCTTGGATGATAAGAAAGATCAAAGTAATTCTCGAATACATCTATTTGAGACGAGTCTCGAATGTTCCTGTTTGCTTAGGCGTTGGTTATGTTTGTGGGCCAATTTGGCGTTGGCGTATCACCGACACCAACAGTGCCAGGACAAACAAATCTGTTCAACAGGCAGGTGCACTCCATATTTGTTAAAACACGATCAACTGGTACCACTCTCTCTTGCCCGTTCTGCATCCTCTGGTAGCCATTTTCGCCTCTTCAACTCTCTGTTCTTTTTCTTCCCCATCTTTGCATTGCATCCTCCAAGATCTCTCGAATCACTACTCATCATGGCTTCCCCCACTGAGAATCCCACCAACAACGACACAGACGAATCTTCTACCAACAACTATCTCGTCTTAACTGCTTCTCCTCATGTTCCAGCTCACATTCCTGAACTCACTGTCTCGCCTGCTCCTGAATCCAATTCTGATCCCCCCTCTGCCGAATTTCCCTTTCTTAAACACTTTGACACTCTCATATCTTTTTCTCCCCCTCTTCACGATCAGCCACCTCTCCGGTATTTCCCTATCACTGCAGGTATGCTCTTGTCATCTTGTCACCTTTCGTCTTTTCAATAACGTACTTACCTGTCACAGACCTTGTTGGCACTGCGCCCAAGCAGGTTGGAAAGCTAGATCCTGTTGGTAACGTTGACGAATTCGGAGCTCTCTGTGGAATCCGTTTCGAAGCTCCATCAGGTGAAAGTTCGAACGTCTTTGCCATGTCCACTCTTTCCGATGGCGCTGTCCTGTACCAAGGTCCTTACTGTAGCATCAACTACGCCGTCAAAGTCTCCTCGTGCCACGGTATCACGGACACAGTGTGCTGGATGAGGCGTCCTCTAACGAACTCTCAAATACGGGAAGGCAGTCAAGCTTCAGGATTCCACAGGGTAGATTTGCATATTAGCCACGAAAATACCGGTGTCCAAGACGACAGGCCTATCGCAAACCTTGACAACCCGCAGGACGAATGGATGGTTATCATTTTCCCACGCCAAGCTTGTATCGAGCGAGGACTTTTGGAACCAGGTTATGATCCTGACAAGCAGCCTCGACTTGCCTTTTACGAGGTGGCCCGGGGTCCCAGATTGAACGACGTCCGTCTGCTCGATCGGAGTTGGGTCATTGGAATAGACTCCTATTGAAACAGTCAAGGGTATAAGGAGACTGGGATGATTAGTTCTGATCGGCATCGTTTTTCGTGAACGTCGGAGAGGGCTGAAGGGGGTGGAAGATGATTATCACGTATCCTTAAATGACAATATCCCGGTATCAGCAAAGGTTGACTGTGTAATAGAACAAGTATTATTCCGAGTTGTCATAGGCAATGAATTGTCTCCGACTATATAACCCTGAGCTGTCTTGTAAACGTGCCGAATAAGCCTTTTTGAGTGGTGCCGTAGCAGACGTGCGTTTCAGACAAGTCCAGATATAACCAAGGATCACTAAAGTTAGCTGCCAAAACGGAAGATTTGATTTCTATTATCTGTCAGAAACCCATCATTAGGGCGGCTAGTCTCGCTGTAATTGTATCCCCGTCGCGATTGTTTTCCACTACAAATAAGACTCGTAGTAGAGTAGAGTATCATAGGTCTATGCTATTTATTTTTGTCATACTATTCTAAAGACCCGTTATCCAGATATCCGTAATTCCCAAACATAATTCAATTATCTCATAATCATTTCGTCTATCAATCTACGCCATATACGTCTTCGCTTGAAAAGTCGACGAGTGTGGCCTCGGTCGCCACAAATTCTTGATTCCAGGCTGGTTTTTCTGAGTGTCGTCTTTCAGAGCCTCGTTTTGAAACCGGAAGTCTCTCCCGGGGTGATATTTGTGGTGTGTCGTTGGGATCCTCTTTGTTGTATGCTGGCTCTCCCTTGGTGTCACCTCTCATGTATGTTGAGTCCCCTCTAGTATATGCTGGTGATGGGTCCGAGGGCGATGGTTCTGGATCGTCTATGTTCTTGCCGGGTGGAAACTTGTCTGGTTTTGGTGTGCTGATGGTTGCATCTGGGACACGTTCACTGCAGGTGGTTAGAAACCGCTTATATGATGGGTCTCAAAATTCATACCTGTTTACGCGCCAATAGGGCGAAGCTTCCAACAGTTCCAAGTCAACTATACCTTCAGCGTCTAGAATCCTCGGTATGGCATGTTGTCGGCCATTGGAAACGTTCAGGACACTCCTAATGAGGCTTATAGCTTGCTCGGGAACTGCTGCAGTGACATTTGTGTCAGGATCAGTCATCATCCATTCGAGTAGGCGGCGTGGGAGGGTGGTCTGTTTCAAGATCTCCCAGTTCTCATCATCAGCGTAAACAACAAGTCCAACAGTATCTTTCACGTCAAGACCACCCATGGGGTTCACAGCGGCTATTTCAGCACTGCCGGAACGGTAGACGAGCTGTGATTGGAAACCGGAGGCAAGACGGACTTCAGAGTGTTCCAAGGTTTCTCTCAGCCACTGTATCGCTTTTGGTGTCGTTGTTCTGGGGCTCTTGAAGTGGACCGCAATACTGAAACAGTTAGAAGAAATTTGGTAAAGGCGGAGGAGTCTTACCGTAGCAAGTGCTCGGCCTTGGATGACAGTTCATCTGGTAGCTCGATCGATTTGAAGCTCTCGTCGGCAGGTCCGTGGTCCTCCACATGGCGAGATAAGTAGCGTTGATCAAGACCAGCCCAGACAAGCAGATTGTCGAGCATCCAAATGGTCTTGGGGTCAAAATCCAACAGGTTAAGTTTTCCAACAAAAGCCTCTTGTAAGTTCTGACGGTCCGCAATTGAAAATTCCATGCTTGGAGCACACAATAAAACACCGTCTGCAGTTGACACAGGGAATACGTTGCTGTGTGCAAATCTCTCTTTGTCAAAGATGTGGCCGTATTCTGGTATCCTTTGGCTGACTGCGACTAAGAGGCCACGAGCTGTGTTGTCACGCGAGCAATCGGGGCTCAGAGAGGAGACGTTCATTAGAGTGTCGAATATCAGGCCTGAATCGTTCTGCTCAACGCCAAGGAATTTGACAAAGAAATCGTATAGCTCGGGGTAATGTTTACTCAAGTCGTTGATCTCCGGGCTTTCGAGTTTGGGTGACCAAGTACAGTCACTGGAGTTAACCCAAGTCACGGTTTCACCTGGAGCAACAGCGATGATAGCTTTCTCTGCGAAGCATATTCTAACAGTGGTGTTAGCAAAATAAACATCACCAGCACAAGTACACTCACTTCAGATCAGTGGCCTCATCTACTGTGAGGTCATGGCTCATCTTGTTCAAAGCTCGGTAGAGTTCATCGGTCAGCCACAGGTCTGCAGGATCGAGTTGTGCATCAAAGTCACGCTTGTCTAGCACATCAATTATCGTTCTGTAGCTAGCGTTTTCAAGCTGCAGTGTCTGTGTGTAGAACTCCCTGAGAGACGCAAGCTCTGACTTGCTGGCGTCCCAGTCTGGAGGGACCGGAAAGACCGGTGATTTTGAAAGGGTACTTGCTATCTCGCACATGTCGTCTAACAGGCATTCACTGAGAGGTCTCCATATGGGATGAATGTAAACCAGCTGCTCTTTTTCAAATGCATATCTACTTTGTCAGCACGATCATACCGTAAAGCAAGGGATTCTCATACCTGACTTTCTGCTGACTCACTTGCGGGTCTTTTGAGTCTTCGCATTCGGCTTGGATGCGAAGGTACAGTTCCAGAATTCGACGGGGAAACTCGACGGTCGATGCTTTTGTTCGTCGAACTCGTATCAACATTTCGAGGAAGAAGTCCAGATCGTCGTGATACTTGGCGAAGGCCCTGAGACATCGCCATTGTCCAAATCCTCCTTCAGATCTAATAGGAGGATCAAGTCTGAGAAATGGAAACGGTTCGCCTTCCAGCATATATCGATTCCTGAGGTAATGCAGCTTGGGCAGCGGGATATACGAGTTCCCCAAAGGCCTGAACTTTCCATCCTGGCAGAGGACTCTGATGGCCTTGATATCGAACATGGAGTCCGGGTTCTCCTTTGCGTAGATCTTGTCGCGTTTCCATGCCTGCTGGAGGTAATTTAGGAATTCTTCGGGATGCTGCTTGGACATCTCGATACATTTTGGCGCTACAGAACGACCCCGCTCGCTGAACTCGAAGAGCCGGGGCTCTGAAGGCCCGAAGCCTCCATAGCTCCTGGAAGAAGTGCTGCTGGTATCTCCACGATCGCCACGCAGTAATTGCATCGGAATGGTGTTTTGTGAATCCCCAGATGAGATCTGGGTCGGGTTGCAAGACTCACGACTCACCGACAAGAGCCTTTGACGTGGCCCAAGTGGAGACACAACAACAGGGGGTTGGCGGAAAAAGTGCCCTCCGGAGCCCAACTACCAATCAGACCCTTCGTTTTCTCAATTTCGATTGTCTTATCGTGGCATTCGTCTCCGCATAAGCAGCTGTCGTTTTCTTTCTGCCAAATCACTCAAACGCGGAGGTGGAACATGTTGTCATGCTATAGCTACGTCATTTGATCAAAATCACTGTCACCCATGACCTACCCTATGCTTGGGCAATCAACCTAATCAGCTGTTTGCCCAAGGTAACATTCGTCTCTTCGGATCCTCCCGTTTTCCCATCAACGGAGACTATTTTTTTTCTCGCTGATTAAGCCAGGGTCTAGCGCAAAAGCTAAAAAAAGATGATCGAGTCAATCGACACTAAACTACAAGTGAACTCAAATTGCTCAAGGCAAGGCTGAATGGATTTTGAGCTGGGGCTGTTGCCTCCAGAAAATCTCTAACCAGTAAGTAACGGTCAAAGCTCAAATTTGTCTTTGCCTCTATTTCAACATAAATTACAACGAATCATAGTCCATATCGAATCAGGAAAAGCCGTGCAGATGTGATGCAACTTCCCAATGACCTTATCTTCCGTGAAAAAGGGGGTAGGCCATCGAGTGACAGGGCCTGAGAATTAAACAACGCAGAAGCGGTGAAAGTCACAGGCTTCCCCGGATATAACGCAGGGTTGGACAGCTGGGGCCGTTGACAAGCATCTTCGCCGGCGTTCAGCCAGCTCGGCCCGGGATTCCGAGATCAGCAGATGATTTTGAGCTGGGAGTATTACTAGATTGGGAAGACACGACCTGAGGATAAGCCTGAACCTAGAAATTGCATTCAACTACTGTCTAGATCAGCTACCATCATGATGGGTCAACTCTCTTTGTCATTCGTTCCTCATTATGTACCATGCACTTGGCGTTGAGTATCTGTCAAGCACCCGATTATTTCCCGATTCAGGGATCTAGGTGGAAGATAAATACGACGACAGCGCCCCTCATAACTTGAGTCATCCAGCGTACCCCAAATCCTTAGAGAATGGCGACTATCACCCCAATTGAGACAACAGAGGCAGAGGCAATCGAGCTTCGCAACCTCGAAAACCCAGCATACGATTCCGTCAATAACATTGAGCCTCCGCAATCTTCCAGCAAGCCAAGCACTGCAGAATTACTAAAGATATTCAGCGCTGGATTTTCCTTCTTCGTAGCTGGCGTCAATGATGGGAGTATAGGAGCTCTGGTCCCTCACATCATTCGGGATTATAGTGTCACGACAGCTATCGTGTCCTCAGTGTGAGTGACGCTCACATTTCAAAAACTCACGCTGACCAGAATAGCTATGGTGCAAACTTTATGGGATGGTTCTCTGGCGCCCTTTCTAATACGCATCTCTGTCAAGTCTTTGACCTGGGGTCGATGCTTACACTCGGAGCTGTCCTTCAGGTTGTCGCTCATGCCCTTCGAGCGTGGAAACCACCTTTCGCACTCTTTGCGGTGACCTTTTGGCTAGCAAGCCTGGGTCAGGCTTACCAAGACACTCATGGAAATACATTTGTCGCTGGGTCAAAAGGATCGCATCGATGGCTTGCGTTCATCCACGCCATGTACATGGCCGGATGTCTTGTCGGCCCCTTCGTTGCGACAGGTGTTGCGTCTGCGGGAAGTACCTCAAGATGGTATCTCTTCTACACTTTTCCACTCGGAATCGGCGTTCTTAATGTTGCGTTTGTTGTTTATGCTTTCTGGGATACTCTCAGATTGAAAAGCAAGCAAGAGCCCATCGAACGAACACTGGAAGCCGACCAGTCGCCTGCATCAAGAAATGAAGACGCGTTCCTACTGATGAAGGAAACACTCAAGAATAAGAATGTTTGGCGTATCAGTCTTTTCTTCTTCTTCTTCCTTGGTGCCACTCTGACTGCTAGTGGATGGGTCGTCGAGTATTTGGTTGATGTTCGGAACGGTGATATTAACCAGATGGGCTTTGTGCCTGCAGGGTTCAGCGGAGGTTCGCTACTTGGCAGGCTGTTTCTAGCCGAGCCTACCCACCGCTTTGGAGTTCGTAGGATGATATTCGGTTTCACGATCATCAGTATAGGGCTACAGCTTCTGTTTTGGCTGTAGGTCTTCTTCGCTGTTGCACATATGCCGCTAATCGATGTATAGGGTTCCGAATATCATCGCTGCTTCGATCGCCATTAGTCTTTTAGGATTTTTCATGGGACCATACTTTGCCACCGTAAGTCATTTGTTATTGTGGTTTACGAAGCTAATGAAACCAGGGAATATCGGTTGCTCCCAAGTTGTTTAGTCATCGCGTTCAGTCCACAGCTTTGGCATTTGTCTTCGTATTCGCACAGCTTGGAGGCTGCCTGTTTCCCATCATCACTGGTCTTGTAGCAGCCAGTGCAGGTGTTGAAATTCTGCAACCCGTTCTTTGTGCACTTCTGGTAGCCACTGCCGTGTCCTGGTTGTTCGTTCCCATGCCCAAAGAAAGCGATAATCCAGCACTACATCGGGAGTAGTGGAACGACAGAGCATGGCCTGTTGATCTATCTTTTTGCTTCTTTTACTCGAAATGTTTAGTGTTTTAATAGGTCTGTCTGAAACTATATAGATCTATGAGAAGCTGAACCTACAAAGCTTGGTATCTATTGTAGTTATTCATTGGCGATGTTGAAAGATAGATACCAGTCGCTAAAGTCATGCAAAGCCTCGCAGAACCAGTGCTGGTTACTTCTTGGAGGGGAAGAGAGATATTCAGAAGACTGAGGAGTTGAACAGGTCTGGAGGCAAGGAACCTTGATGAAGTCTACCTATCTATCATGTGTACCAAGCGGATTCAATAAAAAACCCGAGGCAATGTTGTTTTCCATACAAATTAGGCTTTATTCTCTGATACTCAAACAACTTTAAACCTCTAACTCGCACTATGCAGAGTCGCTTTTCATCACTGGATTTTATATTATAAATGATGCTGTGTTATATCCGCAGTCCTATTTTGCACTTCTTGCTTCTCAGTCACGCTTCCACTGAGCTGGATAAAGAATCAAGGTATACATACCTAAGTTAAAGATATCTCTGCCGGGGTAGTAGCTAGGCAGCTGCTCGCTAGAGTGGTGGGAATAACCCCAAGTTGCTTGCCTCTAACCCAGGTAGCTCAACGGTGGTCTGACCTAAGTGCCGGAGGCACTATCCCTTTTGTCACCTGCCCTTTGCAGGAGCTCTTGCATTCGAATCCATGTATTTAATTCCTTTTCCTACTTCACGGTGGGCAGTGGCAACAATGAAAATGCTATGTAGGCTAGGGACAAGGATCTAATGCTAGCATTCTCCTCACGCCAACGTGACCTCATAAACCTCTTCGAAGAATCAATTCACTGGTTTTCAAATGGACATAATGTGGTTCGGATGGATGAAAACACACTTGAGGTTCTTGTACAAGAAGATTGACTTCCATCCCCGCATTGCTACCATCTACAGATCCAAATCGCTTGTCAGATAACTATCAAGAGTCACGATGCGATGAAAATTAGTGTCTGATGTGGTCGTAACTTCACATTCTCACTTTTTCTCCATGATCCTCTCTACGGCATGGCGCCGCTTATGGTAAGTTTGTTTCAGGGACTCCAGCGTTCGATCTGGGAACGAAGCCTACAGAACGATTAACACTTCGACTTGAAAAAGGGATGGCAAATATACGTGGAACACTTACCGTGATGGTAGCCCATTCTTCCCCACCATTCTTCATTTCAATCAAACGACGCAGGTCTGACTCGCTCCAAAAACGATATGACTGAGTTCTATTCTTCTTGCATTTGTCAGTTAAAGCAACGGAGAATAAAGGGGAAGTCAGTGGTTACAAGGCCAGGGACTGGAACCTTCGCTAGAGCTGTGGTAGCGACGGGACTAGAGAGTTGGGCAGGGTCCTTTTCCGTGGTGGCGCGTGGTGGTCGATCTCCCCGATGCTCTGGGAGAGGAGTTCTTCCTCTCTGTAGCGCCCTCTGCTGCCAGACTTTCATCTTGTTGATAGAAGTTGGAATTTGAGAATACAATGTGCTTTATAGGATGAGCAATAAGAGATAGAAGAAAGAGGCGGAAGGGGGATAAAGAAAAAAGAAACCACTGGAGGAAATCCAAGCGGAACTGGCCACTCTTCTGCCACTGCCGGCCATATCTGACACTGCTGGTATTGTGCTGCCATTCAACTGCGGATAGAGGGTCAGAACATTGGAAAGGCTTTTCACTGTGGGGTTGCCTTGTTACATATCCTTATCAGGCCCTCGATAGTAAGAGGTGAGACAGTAAACAAGGGTGAGAGAAAGCTGACTGTCAATTCCGATTAGATTTCTCAAACTGCAAGATGATGCCAACAGTTGACTACCCTATTGATAGAGTCTCAGTTGATACTTGATGTGGTGAGGCAGGCACAAAGTACATGACAAAAGAGATGTATTGGTACAATACTGCAAAGTTGTACCTACGCCGAAACAGACATTGATATATAAACCTGGAATTCAGGTGATCTCATACACCTGTTATTAAGAATAATCTCGCTACCTAACTCATTGCTTCCATTAAAAAAAGCAACTGTTTAGGTCTTGTTACTGCCAGATTTAACTGTTGTCTCCATCTCCATCATTCGCTCGATTGCGTGCCGTCGCTTGTGGTATGCTTGTTTGATTGCTTCTGGTGTTCTGTGAGAAAACGATTCCTACATAATTTGTCAGTGATTTACTTCATAATCGGGTAAAAACACTTACGTAGACCTCAGGCCAGGAGACGCCACTGTTGCGAAGTGTGATGAGACGTCTCATCTCATTCTCCGTCCAGAATCGATATGTCAAGGCAGGCTATCGAAAGAAGTCAGCACGAATAACTGTCACTTTAGGGTTTTGATACAAACCTCCTCCGTATAAGAAGTCTCGCTGGGATATGATATCCCACCATTTCCATTTTCAGTCGGCCCTGTTGACGCAGAAGTGTCAGTAGGCAAAGACGAGCTCAACAACGGGCCGCCAGTGGTATGGGATGCTGACGCCAAATCAAGCCAAGGTCTCTTTCCTAGAGAGTCAGGGAGAGGGTACCGACCATTTTGTAAAGCATGAGCTTGCCATGTTTGAAGTTGGTTTTCTTGGCCAGCAGTGAATTGAGAATTTGGCGCCAAGATAAGCCAAGGTCTATCTCCGGGAGATTCGGGGAGAGGTGTCCGGCCGATCTGGAGTGCATGAGCTTGCCAATTCCGGAGTTGGTCACCATGACCGCTGGTGCTGATGGTATCGTTGTTGGTATTGTTGCTGGTAGTAGATATGACGCTGTTCGATTTGTTGCCTCTGTCGGTCTGCGGCCTGACAGGGCGATTGACGGGAGTCCAAGACGACATCTTGTATATGGTAGTAAAGAAAACGAGTTTCAAATCGGTTTATATAAATGTGAAGACTTTGTAGATGGAAGAATGAAGTCGATTAACTGGGTAGAAGGTGTGAATAAATACTAGGTATTCAAAGTCCTGTTACAAGACCGATTGCTTTCAATCTTTCGGCAAGTGACTCTTTGTCAAAGCTTTTACAAGAGAATGAACAACGCGAACAAATAATTGACTAAACGGTTCAACGTTAGTCAAGATCAAGTGTAAAAGCCAGAAATTCATAGTGGTGTTAAAAAACTCACAACGTTCATAACAATCAATCACCCGAACATCATAACAGGACCCAGGAATCCTAGAACAAAGAAATACTCAAATCGATTGCATGTTACGTATTAGAGTCGATGGGAGATGTAAAGGAAGTATTCACCGACCACGTACGGGGAGGATCAGTAACGTCCGGACACTCAATACTTATAAGTAATACAATCATTTTGAAGATATTAGAGTAGCGCAAATATTTCTTCATGTCTATTTCATGGATTATAGAAGAATGGTATTTACATGATGATGACGACGGCCTCAAAGTGTCACAAGAAACTCCCATTCTACATTTGGGAGAGGAGAACTAAGGTACTCTTGGCATAAAACTTTGCCTTCTTCTACCTCACATCTGTTAGGCCCCCTTCGCCTTCATCCCCTGCGACTTCCAGCAGCTGAGCTGCTACTCTCAAACATGGCGGCATTGAAGTCCTGTTGGTGCCTCTGAAGGTCCGAGAGGCTGCCCTGAAGTAGGGCTTCAAGGTCTCCCTCGCGCCGTGGAAGGTCTTGATCGTGCCCCTGGAGGCCCCGAAGGTGCATCTGCTGTGTGGTCACCGCGCCAGCCCATGGTCCAGTCATCGGAGACTGGTACAGTGACGATCGAAGGTGAGATGGTAACTGTCGCCGCCAGCTTGCAGTTGAGGTATCGGGATTTGGAGCATCCTCAACCAGTCGGGAAATTTCTGCATCGTCCTCGGAATCTGAATCTTTCGTGGGCAGAACTTCCTCCTCTGCAGCACCACGAATATGGAATAGCCGAATAGTTGCCCACTGGAGCTCCATCATGTCTTTGAATTTTATGGCCTGGCTAAGTGGCATTCGGACATAAAACAAATGACCGGATCGGAGCCTCTCGCCAGTTGCCAACCGTTGCTCGATCTTTCCAGTGCCCTCGGGGGGTGACGCGGGCTGGTAATCACGTTCTTTGAATGCTAGGAAGTCTTCCGAAAGGCGGTCCAGATGATCATCGTCACCTTGTAGTCGAACTTTCTCGGGGTATCTGTTTCTGTCCTTCGTGCCTCCCGGCATATAGTGGAATTGTAAAACCACTTTCACCATCGGGTCATCAGAATCCTCGATGCCATCGCCGCTACTTTGGGGTGCATCCTGCTCAATCCCTTTGCACTTGAAGGCCCATTTTCCCTCTCCCCACCACCAGTGCATCTGTAGATCGAGAGGCACCATGTTCCACACTTTATCTGACCCTCTCAATCCTTGCTTGCCTTTATTCATATTGGCGAGTACGCCTTCGTAGGTAGACTTGAAGTGATTCGACACCAGGATAGATGAGGCGCTAAAATAAAGCTGAGTTGTTGCTAGGTTGTTTTCCTTATTGTTAAAACAGTGTGGTACTATATGAGCCACCTGAGGGTCTGCGTGGCCGGTAATCAGACACTGGTAACCGTCGCGTTTGAGACAGTATTTACGTTCCTTCCTGTTCCGTTCTACCTTTCTATCATCTGACTTCTTGCGTTTCGCTGCACCGTCCACGGGCTTCGACATAAAGTGCCGCGAAAGTTTGTTCATAGAAATGCATGCGTCGTACATCTTCTTGCCAGTGAGTCGTGTGAGACTTCCTCCTCGTCTGAGGGCTGAGATCGGTACTGTCGAAATGACAGCCAAATGCGACATGTCAAGCGTGAAATCAGGTTTGTATGACGCCCTAATAAGCCCTTCCATTTTTTGGCCAAAGGCTCGGCGCTCCGCTATCTCTTCTTGGGGTAGTAATTCGACCGGGGCCTCAAAGGGGGCATCATGGTAGTCGCTTATAATGTCGCTCATGTGATTACCGAGGCGAACAGGATCAAATCTTTCAAACATTCCACGGATTCCCTCTGCAATGGCTGGCGAGACCGCGGCCTCTTTCTCGTGATCTATAGAAAGTTAGTCAGGTTTCCACTTGGTGGCAGTGGAGGTGATAAGAGATCCTACCTTCCATGGTTATGTCTCCAGCTTGAATGCCTGCGACTGTTACAGTTTAAGGCTCGATGGTATCAAGGAAAATGTAAAAGAAAATGTAAGAAACAAGGAGAAAGGAAAAAGAATAGAAAGGAAAGTTTAGGACGCCTTTTTGTAAATGTGATGACAGTGATTCACCCCGAGTGCAAACATTGTCACTGCTGATTCTATGGGCTGCCATTCGATCTGCGTTTGCAGTGTCGGGAAACTGCAGCCCCGGGGAAGTAGGTGCGTCGTATGATACATCAGTCAGTCGAATCTTCTGCTGTCTTGAAACCTTGTCTCTTCCTTTTGCCGCCTGTTACAAGACTGGGTCATGTTTACAAAATGCTCTTTATATGATCTGCTTATATCCGTAAACGGAGGTATGTTTCCTTATATTCAGTCTTACCATGTCCCTTGTTAGTTAACCGACTTCTACTTACTTGGGATAGGGGTTTTCAAAAAGTCTGTGATGCCGTGTCCTGTGGTGTCAGACATCACCTTCTTTCTTTCCCAACTCTATCAAGATAGATAGTAGTTGAATACATATTCTGGGTGAAAGCTTATCCTGAGGTCATATCCTCCTAATCTAGACACTCCTGTCTCGAGATTATCTACTGGTTCTGGGATCTCGGGCCGAGCTGGCTGAATATCGGTGAATATATTTATTACGGCCCCGAGAAGCCACTTCATTTCAATCGTGCCTCATTGTCTACGTAACCCTATCCAAAACTTTACCAGCAGGTAAACGATGATAACGCAAGCTCAAGTCATTAAAGCCCCACAGAGGCTGCAATCGCAAGATACAAAGAACAAAATCCCGTCCATCTTCCTGGCGGGCATAACAACAGATACGGGACAGCCTGATTGGCGCGAGACGCTGACCAGCGCGCTGAGCGATCGTCGTGTTACCATCTTCAACCCCGCGCGATCTGATTGGGACGAAACCTGGGAAGAAAAGTTTTCGGATCGACGTTGGAAGGAACAGATACGGTGGGAGCTCGACATGCAAGAGGCTGCCGACATTGTCGTTTTCTTCTTCCATCAATTAACAGTTGCACCTATCAGTCTGTTGGAGCTTGGCCTGGCGATCAAGAATAAGAAGGTAATCGTTTGTGCCCATGACGATTACGAAAAGAGAGGAAACATTGAAGCAGTTTGCATAAGATTTGGGGCTAAATTGGTGAGCACAGAGGATGAGCTTCGGCAGGCTCTACTATTGTCTCTGGATGAGGTCTAATGATTTACAACATTGTCGACGAACATAATGATGGGGTGGGTGTGCATTTAGGCCGATACAGACCTTTATTTTTTTATTGCATAGATTTCCTCCCTGTTGAGGGAGAAAAAACGCTTATCTACCTGTGTAACGGTGCCACATCACTTTGGAGGAAAAAGGAAGTTTGTTTGGTGGCATAGTACACGTTGTCCTTAGCCCGAAACCTTGCGTTGTTTGTTTTTTTAGGCAGCCGTGTAACCTTGATCCAAGGTAAAAACAATGTTCATCAATGATTTCCGACAATTACGTAGTTCAGCAAAGTTTTAATGTCGTGTGACAATCACTACATAAAGGCTCCCTGTGAATCGCCCACCCCCAGGTAAACAAGTATTTGGACACTTCTTCAATAATGAGCCTTTCCTAATCGTCTTTCTCTTTCAACATCTCGACGCCACCACACAAAATGGATAACAAGCCGACAGCGAAACGTGGACATCGAGTCCGTGATGATGCCAAAACCACCGATCGGCTGTTCTCTCTTCATGAACTTCATACAAGACATGTATACGCAAAGGAGATACAGGCCGAGATTCAATGTCTCTGGGGCCATGGTAATTTTCAGCTCCGAGCTGAACATGTTGCGGCAGTCCTGGCGACTGACGCTAAAAACCTCCGCCCAGGTCAAGACCTGTCAACACGATCATTCGAGCATGGAGGTCAGACGATCCCCTCTCCCGGGCCGTGGGATCTAAACAACAATATGCGTTCAATCGCACCATTTTGCAAGCATTGTGAGAACATCACCCGTCAGTTACCATGAAGCTCTTCGCTAATTTGATCTAGACATGATTCACTTGGCCAACCCCAGGAACAATGATACGGTCTCACTTCCGCTGCGACCTCGCCTGGAGCCTTCACCAGAGGGAGACGATGTTCTTCCTGCCAATTCTTCGTTTGAAGTACCCGAACTCTACTCAGATCCAGATTCAGACTCAGAGGAACTCCTAGAGCAGGAACTCCGCTTCACTACACTTGAAGAGCTTGAAGACCACTACCCTGATGTAGACGAAAAGGCCAAATGTCTCCAACGCGACAAGAATGTCTGTATTTTCATGGGTACCCCGGACCCAATTGCATGCCATATCATACCCTACAGCTGGAACGATACCAAGGAGCACAACAACGCAACTGGAGAGGTCAAGTGGGGAGGTGAAAGTCTTCTTTCATTCAGTATCGATCTCGATGCCCTCCACATTTGCAATCCCTTGGAATTAGGTGCCACTGATAAAGCATGGAACATGGTTTCCTTGGATCGTGAGCTGTATAATCAATGGTCTCGAGGTCACTGTGCTTTCAAATGCCTAGGTATTGAGGCTACAGAGGGAGGTAAAGCAAAGGTAACTTTGCAATTTTGGTGGATGCCACAAATAAAGCGACGGTGTGGAAAGGCTATGGACATTATCAACACCAACGATGGTAATGACTGGCATACACTGATTGAGGAACTCAAAGAGTTTCATGCACGTGGCAATCCGTCGCCGATTCTGGGCGGCGAGATGGTTCGTCTCATTACCAAGTCAGGCGCATCCCTTCGATCGGGACATCTTATCCATTTACAGATGCCGGAACAGGACGCCACTCGATTCAAGCAGGCGATGGAAGTTCAGTGGACTTCCATTCTATTCACATCCTTGAGCGGTGCTGCAGGCAGTCCTGAGTTGCTATGTCTGAGTGACCCTGAAGACGGGTACGAGAGCTACTGATAGCGCGATGGGTGTGCCATTGTATGGTCGGCAATTATTTGGTTTGGGTTATGATGCAAGGAACAGAAAATCATGAGGTATGCATAAGTTTAGCAACCCTTTCAATTTAAGTCAGAACTACGACTGTTACCTCTCAATAATCACTTCCTGTTGATCCGTAAAGATGTGTGCCTCGCTCCAGAACTTCCACCTCATCGCCAACTTGAACAAAAAGACCCTGAGACCTGGCTGCAGCCTCTTCCAGGCCTAAATCCTCCGGGACGCTGTGCATACCGATATATCCAAGAGCCCTAGGGTTGCCATCTTCCACCGTGCGGTGTTTGATCAGCGTCGAACTTGGCTGTGCCCGCCCTCTGGCCTTGTCACCATCCGGAATGTCTGTGTCAAATCTGCCTGTTTGCGGATTCACATTGGGCATTGTGCAGCGAGATGTTCGGCAGACAACAGATAGCGTCGGATGTACGGACCCGCCGGCAGCTTGTCTCTTTTGAACAATGCGGCATCGTTTCCACGTCTCCTCTTCAAATGCTGGGGCCCCCGTGATCCAAATATTTGCGCGAAAGCGAAGTGCGTTGAGAGGCTGGTTTTCGGCTGGTAGAAGATTTGAAACTGCATGGACGGAAGCCAGGTTGTTGATGTTGACTGGCTGTTGATCCGTGTAACCGTGAACAGCTGGTTCTCCGATGTATTCCAGGGGAGCAAGATTCTTTTCTGTGCGTACAAGAGTGTTTGGTGTGCAGCTTAATAGAGTGAGGTTTTGATGTTCGGGAATATTGAGGAAGCGCTTCAATTTGGGAAATACAGCGTCTACAGCTGGTACACTGCCTAAGTCGAGACCTTTCGCTTCTCGGGAGTGGATTGTGAAAGGTTTCATGGCAATTGCGTGCTTTTTCTGGTAGTCCTCTCCGATATGGAGCGGTACAATTGCAGAGATTTCATTTCGCTGAGATAGGACCAGTAGTTTAAGCTGATCTAGCCAGCTGGGAGGGTCTGGGTTTGGAAATCTGAAGACGAGGCATCCCCCAGGTGTTGGATCGCTAGTACTGCTACTTTCCTGATGGAGCCATAATTCAGTCTTGATCTGAGACATGAGCGGCTTGGTACGTTGGCTAATGAAGCGCCATATTGGGCCCCCTTCTGATTCCGGGCGATTGACCTCTGTCGCAAGAGCAAAACATCGGTCCCAAACAAAACCACTCTTGATGAGCTGCGCGCGTTCCAATTCCACGGGCGCACATGATTTGATAGGGTGGACGAAGATAGCCTTGATGCGAATCGGCCCATTAGCTGTGATGCCTTCTGGCAGGTCGTATTTGGAGTCTGTTTGGTCGCTCATGTTGCTATTTGTGACGCCTTCTCGCCGCAGATTGCGAAGCTCATTGGGAATAGAGGCATTCTGAAGTAACAGGGCAACGAGGATGGGCGTGCCTAGTAAAAAGGCGATTGCCAAGGTCGACGTCGACAAAAGGTCCCTGAATTGGCTCGTCATGGCGATGGCTTGTGTAATTATTGTCAAGGGTGAGAGTTTGTGTAGACCCCTCACAAGATATTGGGCATCCGCTGTGAGTCCGGGTGCTGCTGGAATTAGTTGCCGACGCGCCGAAGCCGATGCTTGTGGTGGGGTAGCTAGCGTCTACGATCATTTGCGCAGGCACTTTACAGTGAGTCACAGTGATGCAATGGCTGTATGAGCGCGAGTCTAATACAATCATTATTCCTCATGATAATTTTGCTAAGCCAAAACCAACTATCACACTTCAAAAGACAAACCAAACACCACATCCATGCTAGTAAAGGCATATACATCGAACCTCAACATCATTACAGAATGAACAAACTTCCAAACACACCAGAAGCAATCACCATGCCCAAACTAGCGACAACCCTCAAGCCGTCAGATTGAGCCGCGTCGGAAGAATCCCCACTCGAGTCGCTTCCAGTCTCCTCCGCATCATCACTCTCGGTGCTCTGAGGCCTGAATGGCTTGACTGCGCGCGTACTCTTGCTTTGCGAAGACTCAGTCTCCTCGATATCAGAAGGGGATCCCGAGTCAGTGGCCAGCACTTCCTCTGTCTTGGTAGGCTTCGACTTGCCAGCGCTTCCAGCAGCGGCTCCATCACCTTTCTTGGAAGGCTCATCGTCAGATGGCTTGTCGCCCTTCGAAGCTGCGCCAGTGTTCTCAGGTGCATCATTGCCAGCGGGACTAGCACCGGGTCGAGACTCACCACCAGCAGGCTTGGGCTCGTCTCCAGCTGCACCACCAGATTGAGAACCGCACTCACTCTGAGAACCGTCACACTTATCGGTACCCTCACCGCCAGCGCCCTCACCCTTCGCGGGTTCAGCGCCCGCAGGCTTCTCCGGCACAGCAGGCTTGCCCTGAACAGGTGGTGGAGCGGGAGGGGCAGTGGTAGGAACCTGAAGCTTGCCATCCGAGACTTGACTGACAGGTGGTGCAGTGATAACAGGAAGTTCCATATCGTCGCAAGGAGTGGTGCGGACCTGAACTTGTCCGTCGCCAATTTGACACATAGGTACCGCAATCGTCGTGGGAACCTCCTTGGTAGTGCCATCAGAAACAACAGTCACAACCGTTGTCGCGACAACACTGCTTCCGACAATCCTTTTCTTGGGGGCAGACTTTGACCCCGAACCCTTGCCACAGGGCATGACACCAAACTCGACAGGCTCGCACTGCTCAGCCCAGTTGCGATCGTACAGGTTGAAGAAGTCGCCGGATTGACATTGCCAGAAGATAGCAGAGGGACCAAAGCCAAGTGTTCCATTCGAGCAGACTGAGAAGCCAGATGTATAGATTGCGCCTGCTTGAGCGGGCTTGTCGAACTGGAACTGGAAGCTGTCGGAGATGTAGCCCGTTCGGTCTTTGGCGTCTTTGAGAACACCGTCTTTGAGAGTCAGAACGAGAACACCGTCGCCGTTGCACGATCGCTTCTATAACGTATCAGTTATTTGGTCTACATCGCGGCGTGGGTAACTTACCTCTTTCACATCACGTTTTGAGTTGCCAGGCTTGAAAATGGTGACTTCGAATTGACCGTCATATGATGATGTGCATCCCTTAGGAGGACCATCTTTGGGAGCGATGTCTTCTGTGACTGCTTGAGGAACGGCGAATACTGTGGCAGCGAGGGCCAGGAAAGCCAGTGACGTTCTCATTGTCAGGTCGGATGTGAGGATGTTGTCAAATGTGATAGTAACAGAGTGATGGGAGAAGTCTATACAATTGATGAAGCTTGTGTGGTGATCCAATTACTCAAGTTGGAGATCTGCCTGCTTGATATACATCCTGGATGACCCCTGGTATATTCTGGAACGCCATATACCAGTACACAAACCTATTAAGCTGTGGTATTGGAATCTGCATTGTTCTCGCGCGAGACACGTTCGTCCGAGCGGTTGGGTATCCACACGCATGTTTCTGAGACTCAGAGACGGAGTCCCAACAATGCGATAACCATTAAAAAGCTCTTCCGGGAGTCGCGCATACCAGAGCGTTAGCTTTACGGACTTTGGTTGTGGCTGGGGCGGGCTATTAACGCAGGGAGAGCATGGCATCAGGGCACGCGATCTTGAGTGTGGTTGGAAACGCGTAGAGTGCAGCTGATGAAACGTACTAAATGGCAGGAAACTCGCTTGTGTTGGAATTTTTCTGGACAATTCAATCGCGGCGCGTTTGAGGGAGGCGATACGGGACGGGAGGAATGGAAAAACCTCCAGTGTCCAACCTCGATGTCTCACCTGGATGGGGAGATTTTGTCACCCTTGATTGTGAGACCATCGCCCAACTATTCTTCACCAATAGTCAGCGTTGATTATAAGCAATTATTGTTTGATTCAATGCTTCCAGGATTTCATTAATTATTTCCTCGTGAAAAATATATTGGCGGTACGATTGGACGCTACTAATACATGATGCGCTGCCGCTCAGCTTTGACCCAGGGACAAACCCGACGAAAGCGCAAAACAGCGCAGACTCCAAGTTTGACAACCGACCAAGTTTTACTTTTCCGTTCCGTCCTGTCTGCTCGATTGAAGCGTTGCCGAGTGCCGAGCTGGAGACGTTCGTGATCTTCAGGAGAGACGCAAGGGAGTGGCGCTAAGACATGATCAGCCCTTGACTCAAGGGGCTCTGAGGATCTGGTTGGTCACCCCAAGAATGCGGTTGACAATACAAAGATGCCCTCGAAACATGTTCACGACAGATCGGAGGGCCGAAACAGTCTGGCTCTTGACAGACATTACCAACGCTGCTGCATCAGGCTGGGAGTAAGCCCATGCTAGACTTTACAATAGATGGATTAACAGCCCAGCCACATTCAGAAATCCTTTCAGCTGTCTTTACGACAATACATTTTTGAGTTTCCCACTGGTTGCTACTTCGTTTACTCTAACCAATGCGCTCTTCAAGACCAATCCATTTCGTCCTCAACGTTCAGAACTCATGTTTTCGACATCCTTTCCCAGCTAAGACTGCTGTTCAAGGATATTTTCCAGAGTTTCCATCAAGAGCGAGGGGTCGGTCTGGTGTGGTGAGTGTCCTGTGTCAATCTCAAAAGACAGGCACAGATCGGCCTCCGTTCTCTTCAAGTCGTGAAATGAACAGGCGTTGGGCTGACTCTGGAACAAGTATATCCTTGCGGGTCAGAACGTAGCTAGAGGGAATCAACTTGTGGAAGCCGCCGTAAGTCTGTTCGTTTCCAAAGACTCTTACAGCCTGAAAGACCTTTGATGCAGCCTGTGCCAAGGGAAGTCCTTGTTCCTTGGTGAGGTCGCTATAGAAGCACATAGCAGTGTCTTCGTCACAGACTAGATAGTCGCCCTTTATCATATTAGTAGATTGCATCTTACTTAATCAAGTCGTACATACCTCGCGTCGGGGATAACGCCCAGGATTTGCGTCGTACAACCCACGTGTACTTTTACCTGGCGGCGCAAAGATAGCAGCCAAAAACACCAGGCGAACTATTCCACCCTTCAACCCGGCTTTCTCTCGCTCGGATCGACTCAGCCCGCGCGTAGCCTCGGTCCCTACCATTCCTCCGTACGAGTGCATGAGCAGCACGACATCTTCGCCGTGATCGATATGCTTGTTCAGAACAGAGGAAGCCTCCTTCACATCGTCGGCCAAACCTGGTGCAGGATTGATGGGTTGTTCCTGCGACGACCTGAGGCCAACGACCTCTGTGGGGTATCCTTTGTCTTGCGCTGACTTCTGAACAACGCTCCAGAAACGAGGCAAGCTAAAGTTACCCGGTACGATGATGAGAGTGGGCTTGATCGCCGCGCGTACAGCTGCCATGGCTAAGTATTAAGTCTGGAGGTCTCTTGAGTAACTTGAACAGAATCGGTATTTGATGAGCTGTTTGAGTTGTAGGAGAGAGCTGGAGACGAGAAGGCATAAGCACGAAGGATTCTCATCATGTGAATCTTAGGTAAGACCATAAGCACTTGTAAATCACAACTGCCCTTTCTATCGTCATCAATATTGCCATTTATCCTTAAACGTGACTTCGACTAGTTGGTTAGTCCCATCGTGGGTTTGTGCCGTATTCATGCAGAACGCTACAAGCTCTTACTGGCCAACTTCTTTCAATCCTTCTTTCACAAAGGCCCAAATAATCCAAAATTACAAAGTATGTGAATCACGATTGGCAGATTGCAGGCATCCAGATGTGGTCAACAAAAGTCAATATTCAATCTAGCTAGATATAAACAGTCTACCCAACCCAAACCCTCATCTCATCTCTCTATCTTACACGATTCGGAGCTTCCCTTACTGAAACTCGCTGATCTCTCTAGCCTCCCTAGCCTTCTTATCTGCCCTCTCTTCTTTCTGACGCAGCGATCTCTGTTTGGTTTTCTCACGACATCCTGTGCATTGTGTTGTAGGCTCTCCCGTAGCTGTTAGGGTGACTGGATTCTGTCCACAATCAGCACAAAGACTCTGGGCCAACCTGTTATCTCTAAGTCTGTGACGCCGGACAACTCTTTTTTCCAGACACTCTGCGCATTTCTTGTTAGCTGTCCCATTCGACTTGTATGAAACTGGATTCCTGGCGCAATTCGAGCAAATGCCTTGGTCGAGCAGGGCCTGTGTAATTTGCATTTCCTTTGTCAGGCACTCGTTGCATAGTGAGCCCTCCGTGTCATTGTCTTTCTTACATTTTCGGCAGAGGCCGGACTCCTTGATGTTATGGTATTTGTCTCGTGCCTGCTTTCGACGTTTTGCAACACAATCGTCACAAATGCGATCGTTCGTGGTCAAGTTGCTGCAATTATGACGCTCATGCATCGGTACGATGTCTTCAGAATCGGACATTATGTCATCAAGAGTCTGGTCATCAGTCGGATCGGGATTGGGAGCTGGGGGCACGAAGACGTCCCTGACTGGATCATACATCAGTCGGGTTTGATTGTTGTTTTGCCAAGATGAACCCATACTGGTAGATCTGATTGAGTTATTGTTGTCAGTGATCTTCGTATTGTCAATAATGGATGCTGGTGAATACAACGAACGATCGTCAAAAGTGTCTTGCTGAGGAATCTAGTACGGTAATCTTCCAGTTACTTATACTGAGATATTTGTCGTTCCTTGTTCTCGAGTGACAAGATAATCAATTTACAGAACATCGAAACGGGTGGAGTTGCTCTGCTGTCCAATTGTTCGCTTTGGAACATTATCTCTGTAGCTTGGTACAATACCAGCTATATGAAGACAAATTTGTTCACACACTGTCGAAGGGAATAGGCCAAAAGCCGGTTGCTATTTACAATGAGTGATGTACGGAAGAATCATGACTGAAGAGCTGTCTCCCACTGGGAATAAAAACAAAAGTCGGCATTTTCTATTTCAAGCTTCCCAGCTAGCAAGCTTGCTCTACCGTTCAGAAGGGGACAAGACATAAGTACTGAGAGCGCTGTCTTTGTTTCGAATTGCCTTGTGATTGGTTGTGTGAAGAAGCGCTTAGACATCAATATGAGGCTTAATCCTTGGAAAGAGAAGCCCTGAGCTATAGGGTGGCTGAATCGTGAAGCTTATCCGTTTTGCATCGTTCTTAGAAGACAATTATTGATCATATTGTATTTATCTGTTTAAAACGTTTAATGCTATATAAAAATAATAGATTAGCCGGCCGTGACCGAGTATTTATCCTGAATTGCTTAAATCTGTCGGGAAATACATTGGGAGAACGGGTGTCGAC
>JAAGWQ010000301.1:0-25208 GCA_013396295.1 Fusarium heterosporum
ATAGTGCCTGTTTAGGCTGCTTCTATTTATATAGGTGCCTTATCCTTTAGATTAATAATCTAGCTGCAGGTTTGCGGGCACCTTTTAATAAGATTGCCTCACATAGCAACTACTACCTCTACACTAGAGCAGAATCTGAGTGATAGGGGGCCGATCAATTTCATAACAGATGGTCTCTAACTTAAGTTTCAGCTAATTACCTTATCTACTGTACAGTTCACCAATCCCTGCTCATCAGTATCTAGACTGGTATATACGATATATTACCTACTCAAATTTCACACGAAGTATGGACAGTGTATCATAACTTAAAATCTTTGCAAGCCTCAAGCTTGTCTTACAAACGTGTTGGTCAACCCACATCGTCCCGATCGTCGGATCTGATGCTGTGCACCCGACAATCCTACCTACCTACTGTGTACTTGTACTTGTACTCGCGCCCACATCTCGCATCCGACGCCTCTTTCGATGGTAGCACCAAGTTCAGGAGAATTTCTCTCTTTGCAGACGCAGTGCAGCGCAGGGTAGTACATCACAAAATGCTGTTGATCCCTGCCAGTGTGACGCCATAAGAAAACATTGGCTATTATGACGACAGGTTTACCCTAGATCTGCTGCTTTTCGCTAGCCCATTTCTTTCAGCTTTTCAAAAAGGAAGAAACACGCAAAAGAAAAGAAAAGAAAAAGAAACAAAAAGAGAGAAGGAGAATAAGAAAAGACAGGGCTTGATAGGTTTGCACTCACCGTAGCTGAACCGCCTTTTGGAAGCTCTAGACCCTTATATTCGCCACGATAGGAGCATATCCTCTCGGTTCGTGTCTTACACTGGTGTGCCACATTCGCCCACCATGTCCGACCACACCCGCGTCATGAAACCCTTGTGTGCAATGACTGCAGGCCGAGTCATTCTAGTTTTGGCAATTCAACCCAATCGCTCAATGCCATCCTACCTACTTCCCTTGCCTTGTCTTGCCTTGTCTTGTCTCGTCCCATGTCTTGTGTCTTGTCTTGGACTCGCACGGGAAGCATCGCTAGTCATATGTGATATCCTTCATATCGGTACCAAAGGGATGAATCGTCCCAAGAACGCGGGTTCTAGGCAAAGGTTTCCTTTTTCTAGTATCTTGTCCCTCCAAGATACGGATACCTAAACTGCCCAATCGCTGCTTTCCAACCTACAACACAGCCAAGCCAATTCAGGAGAAGCGAACCGCTGCATGATAACGTCACAGTACAATCCAATTGCCCGATAGCCTTCGCTAGCCCGGACTCTGGCGCTGATATCCACAGCGAACCGTCCAGCTGGTAGAGCCACTTTTCTATACGAATAACCTTTCCGGAGATTTCTTTCAGGAACAGACCCGAACCTTCGAGCCCGCCCGCCTTGGCAACTCGGCTATTCATTACAGTAAACCGATAGTACACGCTCTGACTGCACAGTAGTTAGACGACCGTATTCACCATAGCTCAGAAAAACCAGTCTTTTGGGGTCAAGAAAACTTGCCTGCAAGTATCGGCCAACTATTGCGTACCTGCGTACTTGTTGAAATGCGGCATGCCCGAGACATCTGGGAGCTAACAACAAAAATATTCGACAGCTTCAGTCTGCCTGCAGAGCTACCATGGGGAACTGACTCGTGCTGGCAGACCCTCCTGCGTCTCAATATTGACGACCCCATGGTACTGAGCTTGGTCAGATGAGATTTTGTAGGCTGGCCGACGTGCATACCACATGCGGGAACATACCATGTGCTTCGGGTCCGACATGTGGAGTGGGCTTGGAGTTTGAATAACTGGACAGGGGCTTGCTTACCAGTAGTGCCAACCAGTATTTTGTCGGCGCGACTGCTATGCAACCTACAAAGACCTGACGCCTGTCGTCATTTTCAATCACATATTGAGTGTCTCAGGTGAAGGGGAAGTTTGGTCACTTCAGTTCTTGAAGGAATTGGCGGCTTGATCGACTTGCAAGTACCCTCGTGGCTTAAAGCCTTGAACCCTGCTTACCTGTCGGCCCCTTGCTCAACGGTTCTGGAACACAAGGGCCAGCCCCCTGATTGGTTAAGCACATCATGGAGCAGTGTCCCAGGGCCTGGACTGCTGCAGAGGCCTCGTGGGTTTACCGCAACTGTTTGTGTCATGCGTGCCGACACGGCAACAGTGATTACTAAATGCTATGTTTTGGACAGTATGTTACCTTCTCCAATGAACTGCCGGAATTAGGCAGCTGATCGTTGCAGCCATGCTTTTCCACCCCGGTTGTCTAGGTTCTCACATGTGGCAATTCCATATCGTGCGGCCATCTTTAATCCACGTAGGCATTTGAGACTTCTCTGGCTGTCTTCCAGGCAATACACCCGTTCATCGCTCGACA
This sequence comes from Fusarium heterosporum, assembly GCA_013396295.1. NCBI lineage: Eukaryota > Fungi > Ascomycota > Sordariomycetes > Hypocreales > Nectriaceae > Fusarium > Fusarium heterosporum. Next base: position 2,375 of record JAAGWQ010000301.1, read on the forward strand.
GTACTTCCTTTCCTAGTCGCTGATTGAGTTGACTCGAAACCTGCCTGGCATCAGTCAATTCAAGGAGCCAGTATCTGAGCAATGACCTGTGCCTTGTCATTTAGATTGTCGTCTCTTTTGGTCAGCCGTGGCATCTCGTGGCTAGGGAGGCAAGGTTGCCAGGACCGGAAAACAAGGATCAGCCAACAAGGAGGCAGCGCGCGCTAGGGCGCTATTCGGGAGATTTATGTATAGCCACTGGTTTAACGGCCACGGCTAGACCCAACGCAGACTCGCCTAGTACAGTCAAGCTAAAATGACTTGTCAACAAATGTAAATTTCCTGCCGCTCGAATCTCTCCGAACCGGTTTGTCCAGTGGGATTCATGACACAGGCACAGCGCAGCTAATAGATCCATTACGGCAACCGCCTGTGAAAGCATTCCAATTATCAGTTATATGGTGTAAATCGGCGCTAGTGAATTGAGCCAAAAGGAATATGATATCCTACACCCCTCAGTTTATGTTTCGATGCCTTCCAGCAAGTAGGGCTTCAAGTTTGCGAACGTCAAACACGTGCGCGCAAGAAGACTCTCATCGCAATTGAGCTTGCACGGTAATTACCTGATCATCAAGGGTCTATCCGGGGTCGTGGTGGAGGAGCGGCCGCTCGGGGGAGGAGTGCCGGCCAGAGGTCAGAACCCCTACGCCGTAAATTAGAGACGGTGCGGGTAAGGTTCATCCGGGCAACGGGTATTTGAGTCAGATCACAGACGTCAGGAAGTATATTGTCTATTATGAGAGTGAGGTGCCAATTCTATCCGGTGAGACATGCCAGGGCAGCAGTGGTGTTCAAGTGTTGACACCACCGTAAATCAAGGCCGTTACCAAGACGGAAAATTTGTGTGCTTATGCGCCATCGTGCCCCGATGATACTGTGGCATCCAACTAAGTGATGCAGCTTGATCCTTGGCCTGTTCGCGCAGGGTCCAGATCTATTTCCTGCCTCTTCTTACGTATAACACCAGCCTGATAAGATGCTCGGAGTTGGGTGATTTTTGGAAATGCGCTAGCGGGTAACCGACCGTTGCGATTGCAGTAGTGCACCGTAGCAACGTCATAAGGGAGAACGAACATGACAAGGTAGTCTCTAATCCTGTACGCCCAGCCACAGACGTCGAGCCAAACCCTCCCCGGGAGCCTAAAGGCAGAAGGATGATGGTCGATGAAAAGTAAATGAGGATCTGACGGCCGTTGTCGTAATATTCTCACCGTGCCGTAGCTAATCAATCTGCTTGGCGAGTGACGGGAGACAGGCCTTTCCACCCCAGCCTTCTAGATAATCGCGAAAATATTCTGAACCTCATCTCGAGAGCAAACAGCGCCTGGTGTGAGCATAAATGACAGGTTGACTTGTGATGGCCAATCCGAAGTGTGAATCGCCAAGACTCTTGCAAGTAGAACGATTGATCATTGTGAAACCGTTATATTTTAACACTTTCGAAAGTCGTCAACCAGGTGTATCTTCTCAGGCCTGATAGGTCGCATTCAGCATCTACTGTGCGTGACCGACAATCTATTAGATCATGCGCCTTGGTAGGTAGAAATAATGAGAAGGACCTCACTCTATGGTGGAAGCTCAGCCGCATATCGTCCTGTGTTACTCAAAATATTATGATCCAACTGCCTACACGGAAGAGGACCTTGAATCCAGAACAAAGTATCAAAATACAAAGGACAGGGGTAGCTGCGTTGTACGGACGTAACGTCAGGTTGGGGCTAAACCTTGCACCCGGACACCAGATCTTGTAGCATCGCACACTGTACACCTTGCTTGACCTCCTTGTCGTACTGCAACGTCGATATCGTACTAGATGAAGACTGGTCAGTTACTGTCGGTACACAGCCAGGGCCATAAAGAGTGCTGACTACTTGCTTACGGATACTAGACCAGACAATCACATAAAAGATAGCTGTTTATAAGCAGATAGATGATATGGGTAAACGCGGCGTCAAAACGACCAGGCACCTAGCCTGCCCATCATGCTATCGAGGTAACACGCTGGCAAGAGACCCATGCGTCGATGGATAACTTTGTATAAGTCCAGGAAGGGAGAAGAAGTACGTAGATGGGCCAGCGGATAATAAGACCCGAATTGACAAGGAAGGCAGGCACGGGCTTTGGTCCCGGTCCAAAAGCTTGTCTGTTGGCAGCACCTTCCTGTGTGGAATGAATCATGAACCGAATGAATCCAACAGCCGACGGAAAAAGAAGGCACCATGGTGCGAAACAAACTTCTTCCTCCTTTACGGGAAATAGACCGTTGAGCGAATTCACTGTCTAACCTACAACAATAGGCCGGCGCCTCTTGCTCGTGATGTGTCTGTTCCTCGTCGTTTGCGTCGATATTTTCTATCGATGCTTGGTTAGATCCGCAACGCTACAGCTGGCCCGTCACTGAACTACCTACCTGCACTGAACCACCAGACATCCCAGGCTGGTGCGAAAGGGCTGATAGTAAGACGTTGAGCTTTGCCGGCCGGAACTTCAAAGCTAATAACTCGTCTAAGCTAAGACATATCGCTAGGGATCGCCATCACCCCAAACCCCAAACAGCCCCCGAGGTCCCCTATCACGGCGCTGCTCCGTACCCATCGAGTGGACTACAGAGTACTGAGTCAAAAAGTCTGCTGTTGGCGAACGCTCATCACCATAGCGAAATGTCAATACGCCACGCTACCTATTGAAGGGAAAATCTCCGACAACCAATTTCTAATTACATCTCATCTTTCTTGGAATGCCTCACATGACTACCTATCTGTTTTGGCCCTAGAAGCCCTGAACCCTGCACCTCGTCCATACCCCCAACATCTGGACGACAGCGTACCATCCTGGCCTCTCAACCCCTCCAGCAGAGAATCGAGCTGTGCAGACACAGGCACTAGCATCATGGATGACCTCGTTAACTCGGAGCACCGGCCGAATAAACAATACCGACGTCGAACCCTTGTCTTTTTCACGCATACGTGGTACAAAGGATTCCGGTTGCAAGTTCAGCCAGAAGCGCCAGTAACAGCATCACAACTCAACATTAATATGGATGTCAGTATCAATTTCAGCGCCACAGCCACCCCTGCGCTCGCTGCCACGCCCCCGAGGAATGCAACTCGCACCCCATACTTACGGCCAAGCCGTCAAACTTGCGATTGTCAGACCTTTTAGTACCCGTACCTGATGCGCATCTGTCAACCATGTCCATGGGTTGAGGACACGAACAGTCGTGAGTAGCGAAGCACTAAGTTGCGGCTGACGCTCCGATCCCTTCTAGGCCCACAGCTCCTTGCTGATGCACGCAGCGCTTTGGGTCAATTAACTACCTCAGCCCACACTCTCTCTACCTTCTTGTTCACCAGTTGGCCAGTGCTTGGCTTTCTTCTCGACTTCATCTGAATAATTGCCGTATTCTCGTCATTTTCTTGGTGGACTCATAGGAATGGCCTGCCTTGTTAGTGCCCAACTCTTTGCTTTTGGGATTATGATGTGTTGTGCAATTTCTCAACTCATCCGGGCGTACTTTGAAGCCCCATCCATAGTCGTGACTCTGCTTTCTTCTCCGTCTTATTGCTCATTGACCAACAGTACACAAACCTTGTCATTCCAACTTTCAAATTTGAACCACTGTCATGATCCCTGAGCAAGGATGTCCCTATTTAGGTATGTGCTTTTTCCCTCCTTCTTCCCTTCCAATGCAGTTCCGTTGAGTTACCGAGTAATTTGACGCCAAAAGCAGCTGTAGCTACTTGGGTTAGGTTTACTGGGTAACGGATGTCTGCAAGGATTTCCTGGCTGCACCCCTCCCCCTCGGCCGGGCGTTAAGCACCACGACAACCTCCACAACGGGCACCCACCAAGACTATCTCCACAAGCACTGAAGTACTCAGGGCCTAGCTTAGCTTGACCGGGCTGGACTGGACCGGGCTGGACTGGGCTGCTGCATCGCGCGAGCCCTTACTCACTACGAGACAAGTCAAGACAAGACTCCGATAACGTACCAACCAAATTCAGGTCGATTACATCTGCATCTACATCATATTGGCGTCGATATCTATATGTCTTTGGCTTCAGTCTTAGTCTCAGTCTCAGTCTCAGCCTCAGTCTCAGTGTTAGGCCTGGCCTCTGTCTCCGGCTTACATTCTCGTCTTTTTCCTCGACAAGACGACCCTTGGATACTTTCATTGCCTTACTCACTAATAGTTGCCGCGCGTGCTAGCTAAGTTAGCCATCTCCTAGCTGTTGGGTCGTCTTTCTTTGCCGCCCTTTTCTGTTTATACCATTCTTTCGGGACAGCCGATATCAAATCCAGCCAGTCGGCACTGGCCCGACTTCAACTACAGCGGCTCTCTCACTCCATTCAATATCTTCCTCGACCGCCCTTGTTCGTCTTTGAGCTTGCCTTACACCCCCACTATCATAATTCGAAGTATCCGTACACCCTCGGCCGATTTAACAGGACCATTCTCTTGGTGCACATCGACAAGCGACGCCTGCCGCTTCTCCTTTCTTATTCTACTACATCCACGGATCCTGTACCACTGATTACTCCTGCCAACAACCAGAATTCATGTATAACATACGGTGTCTAATTGCCTCAGCGTCCAAATCATCACTCTGGTCGACTCGTAGTGCACCTTGCATGACCTGGCCCAGGCAAGCGGAGAATTCTCGTTATGGAAATCTACCACAATCCTTGATTGACTTAGCAGCCACTCTAAAATCCTAGCCAGGGTTCTCCATTGCCCTGTCACCAACCCTGATCCATCCCAGCTGCATCTCAGTCGCGCTGCCCACCCAGAGAGAAGCTTTTAGTGCATACATAATCACACCAAAGCCCAACGTATGTCAACTGCACCCTCCATCCGCAGTCCGATTATTTGTATTCACGGCCTTCCGGCCAGCGAGGGTCCCGAAGACACCTACTTGCCCGCCCTGCCCGGTTCCGCCTCTCAGGTTCCGTCCCTGACTATCTGCGGTTGGCCACCTCCGTCTCGACCTCCCAACTGCACGGCTTCATGCTGTATCACCAAGACTCCTCCAAGATCCCATCCTGTAGTATCACCGTGCAGCAGCTCGTCTCACGACTCCTTGTCCTGACTTGACACTCGCTTGTCGTCTCTTGGATCCCTCGGTTACTACCACGATATTCCATCACCATCACTGCCACTAGATCATTATTCCGAGTATCCTGGGTTTCTTCTACTTCTCATTCACCCCAGCTCCGCAGATCTTGGAAGCGGGGCAGCATTTTCTTCCTAATCAAATTAGCACCCTTGCAGCTTGAACTTGATAGGTATTTTCAACTGGTAGGAAACTGCCGGAGAAACAGCTGAAGCCATTCTGAAGGGTTGCTTGTCCACGCTCGTTAGTACTTGAGAGGTGGCTGTTGGCAACAACGAGACACCAGTCCTGGCCATCATCTCGAGTTTGCAACTGGGAGGCAACCTTAGTTCTTGGCTGTGGCTATTTGAGGCCGGAGTGTGTGGTTTCCAGCCAACTCATACTGTTGCGACCTTGCCCCCATGGTCACCAAGGGGCCTTTCTCTAACACAACACCTATTCCACTCAGCCAACGCCGCGGTATCTCAGAATTGGCACGAATTGCCTTGAATTTGGCCTGGGTTTCTGAGAGTGCAGAGCACGACACCTTTGCTCGGTATCGGGCATATCCCTCTCCGCCCATGTCGGGATCTCCGCCCCTCCCCCCAAAACCACCTCAGGACGTTGGCGATCGTGGACAACCACCGCTGGGATACTCAGCTTCTAACCAGCCTGACGCTTATTGGAATAACCTGAACCAACAGTTGCCAGTTGACCATCGAGGACATACCAACATGCAACCAGCGCTACCTCGGTTGTTTCAAGCAGGACCTCCAGATACATCACCATACTCTTTTCGAAGGACAGACGATCCCGCACCTCGACCAGTTTCCTACATTCAATCAGGACCACCTCCCATGTCGCAGCAAACGAGCTATATTCCCTCCGGCATCCAGGGGGTACTTTCTCCGTATACATCGTCAGCTCGACCTTCAACCGTCGAGAATCAGGCGATGACTTCGCCAAAGTCGCAGAGAAAAACCAAAGGGCATGTTGCTTCTGCATGTGTCCCATGTAAACGAGCACATCTTCGGTAACAAGTTCCCTTTGTATATCCTACCAAGCCTGATGTGCTAACCTATTGCTAGCTGTGATGGTATGTCTTTATAGTGTTCTTTCCTTCTCGTGTTTTGCTGTTTTTCTTCTTCCACCCGTGGCCTCTTGGAAGACGGGAAATATATGTGGTGTTTTTGAAACACTTGATGTGGGCTTCGATAAAGAAAAGCATTAAAACACCATAGGCAGCAAGTCGGTGGTTGTATCCAAACATGACTTCGTCGAGGCATAGGAGAGATGAAGCTCTGCTTGCGTGTTCGATGGTGCTCCCTCATGTGGACGGCAACCATCGGCATCGAACCACGCGGAATGCTCTCTTTGCGTACAGTTTTGATGTGGAAACAGTGCCACAGCTAACCCTGAAAAATAGCGCAACGCCCATGCTCAAGATGTATTACGAATGGGAAGGAGGAGTCATGCGTCGATGTTCAACATAAGAAAAGGGGTCGGCCACGGTTGAGAGATGATCGCGAAGCCCGCTACGATCCATCGAGATTCCCTCATCCGCAAGACGCCACGGCAAGGCGGCCATTGAGTATATATCCTTCGGGCTCTTCAATGGTGCCTGGGTAAGACGGATCCTTAACCATGCTGACCTTTTTGTTGATAGCTAACCACCCAATACCAGGGAACACATAAACTCACGATATCCCGACCGAAATCCAAACATGGAAGCTCCCGCTTACCCACCCCCTTTATCGACCGGACCTCGAAACCCCGATGCTGTTGCATTTTTAAACATGAAGATGGATTTTGCCAAGGCATCGCCAGCTTTCATGGAGGCTGTTGGCCAAGCGGATCTTCAAGGACAAAACTTGGGCGAAGCTGTTGTGTTGGCAGAGCGAGAGAAGGTCGTATCAATTCGAAGCCAGCTGATTGAGGAGCAAACACGAAAGGAACCGAATTATCTGCCTCCAATAATTTCTCGACTCGACCATATCATTCAGGGCCTTGGCTTTGGCGCGGAAGAAGTCGGCAGATTCCAGCTTGATCGACACGAGTACCTAACATTCAGGGCCGCCGATGGACAATCTAGGCAATACCCTGTCCGGCTCGGGCTTGCGAAGGAGGGCACAATCTACTTCGTAGTCATGGTACTTGGCATACCTTTACGGCACACGTATCCCTTGTCTTCCTCTCCCGCTACGAGAGAAGCGGCACATCCGTATGATTCTCAGCCACCGACACCACAGTCGATATACCGAACGCCAGTACCTTCTGCTCCCCCCCATTTTGATATTATGAGGGGTCGATTCAACGAAGTGCCGTTAGTATCTCGACCGGCTGCAGGCCCGTCAACACAGCTACCTACCAACCCGAATCTTGGGATTGCTACTGGCGCGAGTGCAACACCGTATGCTTCATCGGGAAGTCATACGGAATATGGAGCACCCCCATCATATAATGTACCGCGAAGTGAGTTACATCCTACGACCGCATACCGACCACAAGCAGCCTTCCAGCTTCCGCCAATTCGAGCTCAGCCGGAGCTGCCTACACCACGACCACCCACAGAGCAGAAATGGGCACGAGAGGAGAGACCAAACCGGGTTGATATTGGTGGTCTGATTGATAGACCAGATAACACAGAACATCCGCGATAAAGCTACCCTTGGTGGCAAATCGAGTAGCTGACCTTGATAAGCCTGTAAAGCGCCTCAGCATAGTCTTTTGTTTGATTTTAGTTGTATGAATTCTTGATGCAGCGAGATTTTGCGTCTGTGAGGATACCAAATGTACTATTCCTGTTGGTATGATTATACCTTGCATATTGTTAGGTTTATGAAAGCGAGCAAGCCGAATGGAGATGGTTGGTGGTGTTATTGAGGGTGCCTATAGTGTAATGCATTTGCGGCTGGTAGCATAGGGCTAAGGGGGCGAGGACGATTGCAATTCTGCAACGCCAAACATGTTTATCCTGTTAGAATATGTTGAAATGGACCTTTTCTGGGCAAACCCTGCATGATTCGGATCTTTTTTTGTTGGATGATACCAGCTGCTGTGATGGATGATGAGGTCACTCAAGCATCGCGGTGGAAACGGATATAGAACAAAGTCGGTGCATATCTTGCTACTCTCGCGCCAAAGACTTAGACTTACCGAGATAGGAAAGAAATTGAGAATAAAAGGCCATGAGCATGCCAGCAAAGACAACTGGGTGAGAAAAGAGAGAAACAGACAGGAAAGAGTAGGAATTGGAAGAGATACTATGCATGATGCCACACGTGAGGTGACACAGAGGAACCAGCATCATCAAAGTCAGATATGACAGTGCGACACGGAGAAGGAAACAGGGGAATAAAAGCCAATCAGATGTGGTATAATGGCAAGAGTGTAATATCAAACAAAAGTTGACCCAATAGAAGGATGTGATGTACGAAGCAATGCCCAAATCTGGTACGGTTCGCAGGGGGGTTCTTTGGGGGCGTGCAGAATAAAGCAACGTTGACCGAGAAAACCCTCAAGCACTAAGGTTACGTTGATCCTTTGCTTAATTATTTCTCCGAACCGTTGCTTGATTACCTTAATCTGTAGGGAATATACCTGCCGCATCGTCCACCCGCCCCTCCATTACCGATTCTCTGGTCGATAGAAGGGGGGGTGCTCCCGCTCGGACGACGGAGTAGAGCCCGGCGCCCCGAAGCCCGATCCGATGATGTGGCGGTACCGACTTTATACAGTATTCAGGATGATGTCAGAGAATGCTTCGTTGTATAAGCATGAGGTAGGTAATAAGAGATGGAACGGAGGCTGTAGTGAACGAGTTATTATCCATAGGTTTATAGGTTCATGCATGTATTAAAACTCGTAGTTTCTGTTTATATTCTTTTACGATTTGTCTAGATTGGCGCTACGGACATGAGTCCCACGCTGCAATAAAGATAATGGTTGAAAGGAAGAGAACATCAATACAAAAAAAAGGAAAGACCAATCAAAAGAAAATGCCGATACTGATGCGCCTTGTCTCGCGACACTTGATATTGTACTTGTTTGTGATGCTTTCAGACCCGTTTTGTCCAACATGAGCAGCCTCATCCACTCTGACTTTGTCTTTCAGAGTTTCTCAGCTTGTCTTGGGGACATTAATGCTTCAAGCGATGCTGGAGTTTCGCGCTCTGGTTGTATTCCGCGTCAATTTCTTTGGCTAATGGGTCTTCCTCGGAAACAGGACGACGACTGGTGACGGTATTGGAGTACTGAAAGTGCGAGAAGGAGGCTCCTTTGTTGCCGTCTTCGCCGGCGGGGTGATCCGGAGGTGGAGACGGCCGCCGGGATTCGCAGTGTGTGCAGCGACTTGAGGTGGAGGAGCCAGATCGGTTGTTGCTGAAACCGTGGCTGGAGCCCGAGCAGACGCACCTGAGATGAGAATATTAATATCAAAAGAGTATGAGCGTAGTATTTAATTGTCAGGACCTACTTGTTTGAGTTTGTAGAGGCTGACATGTTGAAAGTAAGGACGGGAAGGATCTGGTGTTGTTGCAGTGCAGGGTTTCAAGGGTCGATGACTGAACAGGCAAATAATCGAGGGGGATTGTAGGATGGGAAGTCTCAACAAAAGTATGCGTGAGTCTACTTTTGGCTTTCTAAATAATGGAGTTGGGAGAAGGGAGTGCTGGCAACAATAGACAATGGGAAAATGTAAGGGGAGCAGGGTGTTCTTTTATATCCAGTAACTTAGGGGATTGGATTATGTACTCGTGAAGCAAACCATGCGACCCATTTCATTGCCTTTTCCCTGTACCAGAGATGAAATAAGGTAGTGAATGACTCTCTCGATTTTCAACCTGTTTGCCCCAGCTAGTTTCCGTCCAAGAAGAAAGAAAGGAAGAAAGAAAAACCAATCTGTAAAAACTCATGTTAGCGATTTGAGCTATGTGTACCTTGCAGCTGCCATTGATTCTATAGTTACATGTATGTGCCAGAGGCACAGCCTCCGTCTCAGCTGTGAGCCTATCCTAAGCCTCAAGGCTTACCAGAGAGGCAATGCTGGGCGCATGGCGCCCTGGGAAGAGCCTGATACGGTCTCTCATGACTTAGATTAACGTGCATTTGTGACGCTGGGTCTTAAACACAAACCCTCTTCATGTGGTATTTACGTTTTACAGCAGATGGCCTTGAGCTACAGGAGGAATTACACAAAGGCTTGTGGCGAATTCATGACCGCAAACTACAATTGCTGCGTGGAGTAATCTTTTCTCTTTTCTCTTTGCTTTTCTCATTAGAGACGTCCATAAGGCAACTGCTTACGACTAAAGAGTGGGGGAGACCAAGGCGTGAACTACCAAAAGAAACCTCAACGAAATAGAATATCATTATTTACTAAAAACGTTGACGCCGAATATGATTAGACAACTACATGTTTGACATTCAAGAGTATAGTTGACGGTCACAACTAACGTCTGCCCTGAGGCTGTACTACGAAGTGCCTGAACTCTAAACGGGGCGCCTTGTAGGGAGAATTGCCGGGAGAATCACGGCTTCATCTTGTCCACCTGGCAGCATGTACACACAGGATGCAGGCTGAAAATCCGGATGAAGTGCAGCGGTTGCAGTTGAACAACTAAGGAGGCAGTTCATGAATCCGATCTTGACCGTGAATCAGCCCTGGCAAAGCCCAACCGTAGACCGTCGTATGTGCTGACTGTGCTGCAGCACTTGGAATTTCGTGTCAGCTTCGCCACACATAAGGCGGAAACCCAACAAAGACGATGTTTACGTATTCCCATCACTTCTCATATTTTCTCTCCATTCTGTTCACGGTGCCTGGGCGTTGAGGTGAGTCATGATCCAAAGCCAAACCGCCCCAACACTTTTAATTCTTGCACGTGTAACTAAGGTAGGTAGTTCTGGTCTACCACTGGTTGATTGTGGCTATTCACGGCCTTGGTTGTAAGGGGAGTCCAATTCCTGCCCACGCTGGATATTTGTTATTGAATCTCATATGAACGTGATTGCGGATTGATTGGAAGTTAAGAGAAACGAGAAAAAATCACAGAAAGTACAGCTTGGGGCGCCTGCCACAACTTCCATGAGTGTGTATCAAGAATGACACGGAGAAGGTGCGACTCTGATGTAGTACTTTAGTCACGTGCCTGCACCTGGCCGCGCATTATCAATTGAAGCCTTCCAATGGAACACTTCGTTCATCGCCTTGTCCTTGTCTTTGCATGAACTAATCCAAACTATTTCCTCTTCTCCAGCGTATCAAATTCAAAGAATCTAGTCAAGGTCCCAATCGCTCTTAATCACGACCATTCCCAAACATCACAAGGAACGCAGATATGGGACAAAACACCTGAGAAACCTGAAATGAGAAAAGAGGAACTAGGCAACTGGCGCATGCCCGTGCAACATTCGCACCGACCTACAGTATATTCGTACACTGCTGTCTGCAAAGGACTTTCTAATTGCGTCATAGCCACGATTCGGTTGTTGTAGCTGAAAATGACAACGGACGTGGATGTTGATATGGGAGGCGTCTCAGACTCTGATGATATTCGGAATGTCGCCCCCAGCGGTACGAAAAGAAAAGCCGATGGTCAGCCCAAGGAAAGCGCTGCGCCTACAGCGCCTCCCAGAATTAAGGTACGCTCACTTCGGACCGTTACTCTCGGCGCCTTGCGCATAGCTTAGAATCTCCTGCTGATACCGACATACAGGCGCTTGATCCAAACGTAGTGAACAAGATTGCGGCTGGCGAGATCATTGTGGCTCCTGTCCACGCTCTCAAAGAGCTTATAGAAAACGCCGTTGATGCCGGCGCTACCTCCCTAGACATTCTCGCCAAGGAGGGTGGACTCAAGCTACTGCAAATAACGGACAATGGCTGCGGTATTCAGGTGAAACAACGTTGTCTTCGTATCTGCTCATGAGACTGACTTCGAAGATAGAAAGATGATTTGGCCATTCTTTGTGAGCGTCATACCACTTCAAAGATTACTACCTTTGAGGATTTGACCGCCATTGCGACATATGGCTTTCGTGGTGAGGCTCTCGCCAGCATTAGCCACATTGCCCATCTTTCTGTTACCACCAAAACCAAAGATTCAGACCTAGCCTGGAGGGCTCACTACCTGGATGGAAAACTCGCTCCCGCAAAGCCAGGCCAATCAGTCGAGCCCAAAGGCGTTGCGGGCCGCCAAGGGACACAGATTACAGTGGAAGACCTATTCTTCAGCCTGCAAAGCCGCAGAAAGGCTTTTCGTTCGCCGGCTGATGAGTTCAACAAAATAATAGATATGGTTGGTCGGTACGCCGTTCATTGCAAAGGTGTAGGCTTCACTTGCAAGAAGGCGGGCGAAGCATCAACAAATCTGTCAATACAGGCCCACGCCACAGTCATTGATCGTATTCGCCAGATCCACGGTAGTGTCGTGGCAAACGAACTTCTTGAATTTTCTGTTGCCGACGCCCGCTGGGGCTACAAAGCTGAAGGCTTTACCACTAATGCAAACTATTCCGTTAAAAAGACAACAATTTTACTTTTTATTAACCATCGTTGTGTCGAGTCGACTCACATCAAGAAGGCGGTCGAGCAAACATATGCTAATTTCCTACCTAAGAGTGGCCACCCTTTCATCTATCTCAGTCTTGAAATTGAGCCGAATCGGGTGGACGTGAACGTTCACCCGACAAAGAAAGAGGTTCACTTTCTGTGCGAGGATGAGATTATTCAGTCAATCTGTGAGCATATCGAATTAAAACTCGCTGCAGTTGACACAAGCCGTACATTCATGACACAGACGCTGCTTCCCGGTGCAAAAGTGTCTGAGCCCACCACACAAGGTGAGAGTGACGGAACTCCAAATCGACGAACCCCAGCGTCGAAGAAGCGAAGATATTCGAACGATTTGGTGAGGACAGATACGGCTGAACGAAAGATCACGTCTATGTTTGCCCGAGCTGGTCCGAGCGAATCAACTGGATCTGTTGAACAACCAGCGGATGCGACCACTACCCTTGAAGCCCTAGAGTATGAGACAGTGGATCGTGAACTTGTCCAGTGCCGACTAAACAGCGTGAAGCAGCTGAGGGAGGAGGTTAGGGAAGATATACATCACGATTTAACTGAGATATTCGCCAATCACACTTTTGTTGGTGTGGTGGACGAGCAGCGCCGGCTAGCTGCAGTCCAGGGTGACGTTAAGCTGTACCTAATCGATTATGGTAGAACTTGCTATGAGTACTTCTACCAATTGGTTCTCACAGACTTTGGGAATTTTGGTACCATCAGATTCAGCCCTTCATTGGACCTTCGCGAACTCCTTCGAATGGCAGCTGAAATGGAGAAGAGCATTGTCACCTCGCCTGATGAGGATTTTGACGTCGAAACTTTGGTGGACCGCGTGGCAGATCAGATCATCGAGCGTCGTGAGATGCTTCTGGAGTATTTTTCTCTTGAGATATCCCCAGCTGGTGAACTTGTTTCGTTGCCGCTACTCATCAAGGGGTATACGCCACCTCTCGTCAAGCTTCCTCGTTTTCTCCTCCGTCTCGGACCTAGTGTTGACTGGACTGAAGAGAAAGCCTGCTTTGATTCTTTTTCGCGTGAACTGGCAACATTCTACGTCCCCGAGCAATTGCCGACTTTGCCTGGTGATGTAGAAAGCCTCCGTAAAGAAGACATTTCAGACGAACTGCGTGCGCGGCGTCAGCACGTTAGACATGCAGTGGAGCATGTGTTTTTCCCTGCGTTCAAGGCGCGGTTGTTGGCGACTAAATCACTGATGGAGGATGGAGTGCTAGAAGTTGCAAACTTGAAGGGCCTCTATCGGGTTTTTGAACGGTGTTAAAAGACATGGGATTTCTCTAGACGCGACATTTCGCGGTTGTTGTCTCGGGACGATTCTGGGAGTTTGAGATTGGGTTTACGGAAGTAGTGCTGGTTGTTGAGACGATATAGACACCTCGCAAGCAAATCCATGATAAGAATAGTCTAGAATATGGGCAATCACATTGCGGGCTAGACTATGAGGCAAAATGGAACCAAAATTTAGAAAACTTTCTATAAAGACAAGTACTTTTATTTACCCAATTATACCTCTGGCTTGTTCTTTTGTTTGTATGCTACGAAGCGATTCAAGTTCAATACAGCCTCCTCGGCTCGCTGACGCAGCTCAGTACTGGCACGTCTGTCGATAGCCTTGATCATGGCACGTGCCCTGGGGATTGTCTCCTCCAAGTGCTTCAAAAAGTTGTTCTTCCAGAAAACATCCTTCTCAAAGGAAGAGCTCTCATCGGCGTAGATTTCGAAGAGTTGGTTGAGAGCCTCAACTGCATCGGCAGTTGGTGTGTTAGGCAGACCAGCGAGGATGGTAATTAGGAAAGTACCAATGTCACGGTTACGGTCAACGGGCGCGGGCTCGAGGGCCAGTTGACCAAGGACACCAATGCACTTGACGCTGAGGGATTGGAAGGGGTCTTCCGAGTTCTGGGCGACAGGGGACCCCTTGGTGGCCTGGTAGAGGGCGATGAAGCGTCGATGTTCATCGGCAAAGGGCATGCTGGGGCGATCTCGCAGAGAGCGGGCGACACCCCATGCAAGACTGGTAACATGTGTTGCGAGGTCGATATCGGCTGTGTCAGTGGCGAGAATGGGAGCAATGACCTCAGTCCAGAGGGCGCGGCCGACGGGGTCCCAGGCGTTTTGAATAGGGGCATTATCGGCATCAGCGAAGTCGATAACGGAGACAGACCAGGCAATGTTGTTGAGGGCGGAGAGAGCGTGGCCTTGTAGGCGAATGGAGTCGTCGTCGACAGGTGAAAGGGAGGCGATACGGATGAGCTGGGGAAGGGCGTTGTCGATGAGAGTTTTAAGGATAGGAAGGTCATCAATGTTACTGTCTTCCTCGTTTCTGTCGGCGCCGGTGACCAGCTCCATGTCAGCTTCCAGCTCGTCGTCGTCCATCTCCTCCTCGCCCTCCTCGCCTCCCTCTCCTTCACCATCAGACATCTCCTCATCAGCATCTCCCATCTCCTCGTCCTCATTGTCTTCGGGCTTCTCATCTTGAGGCTCAGCCTGAGCTGATGTGTTCAGAGTCGTTCCGATGGAGGCCAGGACCTCAAGAGCAAGTTGTTGATACTCGATGGGGTTCGCCCAGCCAAGAGCATCTGATTTTTGGCCTGGCTCATATGCTTTGAGGACCTGTGAGAGAGTGGGAATAAGGAGTGACTTGTCGGCCCCGAGAGCAATGTCCTGTTGCTCGAGAGAGGCAAAAATGTTGTAGAGGACACCGCATGCGAGAACACCGTCACTGTTGGCCGTCTTGCGTAGAGATAACAGAGTACCATAGGTGCGATGCTCCTTGGTATTGATGACCTTTTCGGAAAGCTCCTCGTTATCCTCGCAAAGGATCATGAGACAAGCGAGAGCATCACTTCTTAGTGAGACAATTTCGGGATTGCTGGTAAGCTCATCTGAAGTAAGGAGGAAGAGGAAACGGGTGATTGTGGCGTTACGGGAGATTGCTTCAAGGATATCATCCTGGGCTTCAGCGAGAGCAGTGAGAAGAGAGGTGAGCGACGAAACAATGCTGAGGATTGTGATCTGCTCGGGCTTTGAACGTTTTTGGAATTCTAGGTCCTTGGACAGCAGAATCTCAGTAATCTGTTGGGTACGTCAGTGTTTGGACTCTGTATTGGAGTAGTAATAATACTTACCGACTTGGCAGCGAACTCAATGGCGCTGAGGACATCAACACGGTAAAGATGAATACAGAAATCAGGCTCCTCCTCTTGAGCAAGAACCCTCAGAATACCCCAGCCAGCAGCACGGCTCTCAAGGGCAGCATCAGTCAGAGTCTGTGTAGTGATGGTATGGACAATCTGCTCACGCAGCAGCAGCTTGCGGCACTTCTCATCCTGGATGATGTTTGATATGGCAGATGCAGCAGCGGAGCGAGACTTTGGGTCGGCGCTCTTGAGGTCGTTGATGACGGGGAGAATCTTTGACTCTCGTAGGGCAGCGAGTTCAGGGTCTGAGGGAGGCTTAACGGTCTTTGATAGGGGGTCTTTACGGGCTGCTTGGCCGCGACTTCTGCGAGATTTGCCCATTCTGATATTAAACTTGTTGTTTGTTTTGTATCAAAGAAAAGGGTGGTTGGATATAAAATTGAGAACGAATAGAGCCCAACCTTTAAAAATTTACATGAATATTTTGCGACGGACGGCGAATTTGCCCCACCATGAAAATATCCCCGGTTATTTAAGCTCAACGGCGGCATGTAAATAAATGAAGATGCTATTTTTACTGAATTCCAAGCAAATAAAGTTATAATCAATACACATTCTGGGGATTTTATATCCGGATATATGTGCATCTTCGTCCAGCCTTTTCTCTACCATGACGAATGGGTATGGATAGATAAGTATATATCACTTCAACCTTACGAAAGAGCAGATGCGTATAATATACAGGCATTAAACATTAAACAGCACAAACAAACAAACTAAATTTGGCAAGGTTTCACCTCACCTCGTCTAAAGCGGCGGTCATTTCTTATGGCACGCTGAAGGCACTGTATCAATATATCCCAGAGCCTAAAACACGCTATAGGAAGGTCACCAACCACACTGCAACAGTGACTACCTACCTATAGAGCACGAGCCATGCTGTTCTACTAGAAGCGGGTCAGTCAGCGCTACTTCCGTCATCCTCCAGATTATCTACATCCAGCACCAATTCCTATTCTCATCCTTCACCCTTTCATTACTTCTGTCCTTACTCTCTGTCGATCGCCCGCCGCGATTGATCCCTTTCGCATGTTTACTCCCGTTACATAAATGTTCCTTGCCAGGTCAAGGCATCTACTCCGCACCGACAAAACAAGCTATAGGTAGGCCATAGCTCCCATGAGCTCTACCTTATCCACACTCTATCGACCCTCGAGCTTTAATTCTCCTACCAACGACAACAACACACCATGACGCCCGCACGCGGCAGGACAGCGGCACGCTTCTGGACGGGCGATGAGGAAACGGCAAACAAGAAAGATGACGACTTCCACGCTCCAGGTCATCACTACTCAAGGTCCGGTCAATGGCAAGCCACTCCTCGCGCCCCGCGTCGCACCGCCGTCGGTCGCTTTGTCGCATACATAGTGTTCGCTTCGATCTTGTTCTTCGCCGCATATAGTCTGCTGTCGTCTTCCCGCGGTTCGGGCGATACAGCGTCAGAACGCCCTGCGAAGTCAGGGCGCAAACAGGGACATGACACAACCGAGTATAAGGGACCTCTCAGATACCCCGAGCTCGCCGAGACTCTGCGCAATATACAAGGGACTGGAGGTAGCTATGAAAGGAACAAAAACGTCCTGTTTGCCGCATCCAGCATCAACAGCGCTTCCGCGCTTCTCCCAATGGCTTGTCAAATGTCGGCGCAAGACAAGAACCACGTTCATTTTGCGCTTATGAGCAGCAACGACATTCCTATCAAGGACCTCCTTGAGATAAATGGTATAGATAAGAGCTGTAAAATATTTGTCCATGGTGAGAGAAGTCGTATGAGAGCTACCAACTTGTTGACTAAATGTCTTTATAGATGCCCGCACCGATTATGCTTCAACGTCTTCTGAGTTGAGACTGAAACTCGCTGTCATCCGTGCATTCTGTGAGATCCAATCCCCTGACCGAATCGCGCGCTCGCCTAACGATATGACATTCAGACTACATCGATAATTTCATGCACCCTCAGGCGATCATAATAGACTCGACACGTGCTGAAGATAGTTACTTCCTCCAAGCTGCCCGGGATCAAGTCCCCAACACCAAGTCCGCGCTCATAGAATTACCGGACAGGCCTGAGACTCGTCTTTCGTGGATCTCCAAGCTTGACGCTGCAGCGTTATCTGGTAGGGATCTTTCCTTGATTGTCAAGTAGTATGCTTACTCAACTATGTCAGCTTGGAACAAGGTGCATTTTGACATATTAATCCAAGCACCTGCTGTTGGTACAGCCAACCTTCAGCGGCTTCTCACTTCGTTGCGCAGAGCCGATAAGAGCGCTCTCTCGATTCCCCAACTTACAATCAAGTTGCCACCGGTTATCGAAAAGACATTGGAGAGTTTCCTATCTAACTTTCAATGGCCTTCGAAGGCTTCTGGCCAGTTGCCTCAGTCGCAGATGCTCTCTCTGCGTCATCGAGTTCCTTTACGGAAGATGGATGAGGAAGAGAGCTCGGTGCGATTCCTCGAATCATTTTGGCCAAGTAAACCCTCCCACAACCATGTGCTCGTCTTGGCAGCTCATACTGAGGTTTCACCTCAATTCTTCAATTGTAAGTGACATCCGCATCTTACTCAACATGACTAACACAACCAGACGTGAAATACAATCTTCTGCATAGCCTCTACTCGCACTCTTCGATTGTTCAAGATTGGAATGAGAATATCATGGGCATCAGTTTCCACTCTCCTAGCACTCTTCTTGACGACACAACCCCTTTAACCATCCCAGCAGCCGATACTTGGGGCGAGAAGGTTAGCTCAAGTCCCTTCTTCTGGCAGGCCCCGACAAACGATGCCGTTTTATTCATGGGAGATAAGTGGGTTGAGCTGCATGGTTATGTATCACACGTATTGGAAAAGCAACAAGAAAGAACGGAAACGCCGGCTTTCCTGGCCAAGAAGAACACAAGCAAGAAGCACCCAGCGTGGTTAGAGTATGTTCTACAGCTATCGCAACTTCGAGGATACGTGACGCTCTATCCACGACCAGAAACTGCAGCCACGATTTTGGGAGCACACAGTGACCTACCTACAACACCGGAAGAGTACTTAGGCGAAACCGACGAGAGCGACGATAACGGAAAAGCAGACAGCGCAACGTCAAGATTTGATCCGGCTTCACCAGTCGATATGCTGGCAACACTACCGGGCGAGGGCAATCTATTGTCTTTAGGCGAGCTGCCCCTTATTTCATGGAGTGGAAAGCCTATTACGCTCGATCAATTAGCCGCAAACTCATTGGGGCTCACCAAACAGTTTCGCCAAGAGGTTGGCCAATGTCCACCGAGTGTTGTAGACGACGAGGATGAGTTTGGATTACCACGGCGGAGCAAAGACGCCAGCGATCTCTTTTGTAGGGGTAAGAACAAGGCTGGAGCAGAAACAGAACCTGAGGCCAAGGGGGCAACGAAAGAAGCATAACGAAACACGATTTACAGCCCGGACCAAGCATGGACGGCTCACAATTTCAACAAATATTGTACCAAGTTTTGCATGGCGGGCATTGGAAGCTTAGGCGCTACTCAATAATGGATCTGTATTGATGCGATATCAAGCTTTGTTTGGAATATAAATGCATCTTAAGAATTGGAGGTTCTGTCCCGAACCTGGGCAATTACCAGCAGGATGAGACAAGTTCCTGCGATGGACATTGCCGTGACGCCGAATATCTGCGTGGGCTATTTAGCGAATGGCTGATCTCTATACTGGGCGTGTTGAGAAACTCACTACATGTGTCTTCCAACCAATTTGCACAATTGCTGCTCGCTTGCTGTACTTGTTGACGGTTTCTACAGAGACTGTTAGCTTGATAATATCTGCCTTAGAATCAAGTGTTTACTGATATAGTTTCCCATTCCCGCCAGAAGAGTCGCGACCGAAAGCGCCCAGAATATCGTGCCAAGCGGCCTTGCCATGCGCAGCTCCAATGGTGTAGCTTCATTTTTAAGGTGGAACGAGAGCGTGATAGCTATCGAGACAACGGCCATGTAGATCGAAAGCCGAAGATACGAGAGAAATGCTGCAAACACGTAAGGTTATTGCAATAATGAAATAGCAGAGGATGAGAGGGTATATACTTCTCTCGTTCGCGCAGTGGTCGCGTGCGTCACTGCTCTCGTTCTCAACCAACAACGGGCCAAAGATGGGCCAGTGGAAGAAGGGCCTCTCCACATCCTCACTACATATTCCCTGTGAGATACTGTATCACCACAGGAAGAATATCAACGGTACGTACTCAATTTCACTAAAGTCAACAGGTCGAACCAACCCGTGGATAGGCGCGCAGCATGCATGCGCAGTGAGGTCCTCGTCGTCAATGTTGGCGTTAGAAGTCATTTATGCTGAGTAAGATGATATATGAATCTAGAGAGGTCATAAAATGAAAGTGACGTGAATATAAAGCCAAGATATAAAGTGAGCATGTGAGGTTGAGGGTGTAAGTAAGAGTTAGGTTGGTCGCGGGGCTATCGGCCGGATGTACAATTGGACCGATTGCCATAATCTGACTTACCCTGAACCCGACAACGATGATACAAATTATAGGTTACCAAATTGTGGTTATATGACATGAATGACCTTGAAGAAATTAATGTATTCACGTGCGTACTTGGGCGGTATGTGGGTCTTTAATTGTGTTGCCTTTTAGAGCACCATGATTGTACATGTGTATCTTTCGATCTGAAGTTGAGGTAATACAACTTTTAGTTTACAAAACATTGTTTCAGAAACCCCAGACCTCATGCCATCTATCTTTGTCAATCCTCAATGGACCGTCCAACCTCCCAAATCTGGCTGCACGTCCTGTATTGGCCTCAGGGAGACACAGCCACTCCCTAACACAATCCGGCACCTCTTCTTTAACATGTGCAATGCAGATGAGTGCCTGCTGCTCAGAAAGACCAGGAATTTTGATCTGATCGGATTTGAAGGCGTCACTATCAACGATATCTTCGCCCTGATATGTCTTAGCCTCGCCTTGTTCGAGGAAGAGGGTGCATTTATCTCGTACCGCGTCGTCCATACCACTAAAGGCTTCATCAAGAACCACAACATCAGGGCTCTTGATCATGGATCGTATAAAGAGAGCAATACGCTGTGCACTGAAAGATAGTCCGCCAAACATGTAGTCATCTGCCCACGCAAGGTTCTCGTGTGATGATGAAGAGTAGTTTGGATGCAACTCAGGCGCAAACCAACGAAGAGCCGCCTCAACCCTCTCCTTGGCAGCCTCATCCAATTTTGGCTTTGCGCGGAATGTTTCTGACCATGCATTCTCGATAACCTGACGAACCGTCAGACCTCGAGGCATGTGTTGATGAACTTCGGGGCTCGAGTGTCCGATCCGAGATTGAATATCCCAGAACGTGAGTGGTCGCTTCCCTGAGCCAGGTTCTGGCAGACGTGATCGCCCAAATAACCTGATAGGAAGGGAGTAAGACTGAGGATGGTCTGAGCATAACAGCGAAACTATGGTCGTTTTTCCTGATCCGTTAGGACCAAAGACACCCCAGCGCTCACCACGCCGAACAGTCCATATCAAGCCATCCTTGGAGCCATCAGTAGTCTGCTGGGTCCAATTACCCAAAGCAACCTTTCCACGGTATTGGACCTTGCAACCGTCCATCTCAACGAGCGGCTCGGCATTTTTGTTTGCTGGGTCAAGCTCTTTAAATGATACATGTTCCATATGACTTGAACCTTCCAAAGAGGCTGCAGAGGGTAATACACGACCAATATCTACAAGTGAATGTAGCGGTAGCATCTTGTCCTCAGTAAGCCCACCTTTGCGAACTCCGCGAACGTACTTATTGAGACCTTCGAGAACTTCTTCCTTTGGGCCCATGGAGCCCACCTGACAATCCGTCCTGAGATATACCAGATGAGTGATCCAGTCTGGTATAGGATCTTGCGGCCGCGCGCTGAGGACAAGACGAGGGCTAGCCTTTTCGGCGAGCGAATGCAGTAGGGGACTCAGTCCTGAGACTGTAGGCGGATCAAGTCCCATGAAAGGTTCATCAAGTAGTAATACCTCTGGCTTGGTCAGAAGGGCACGAGCGATACGTGCCCTGCGACCTTGCCCATTACTAAGGAATGAGACAGGCAGATCGAGAAGAGGCTCAAGTTTAAGATCCTTGACAACTCGAGAGAGCAGGTCCGGGGAAATAGAAGCCTCATCGTCACCTGCCTCGGTCTTCGAAGGGTTCAACTCCGTGTTACCCAGTAGAAAGTCTCGCAACGAAAAGTCCGTGATCTCACGCCTCGACTCATAGCGCGCTGAGAGATATGCGCTCGTAGCGACACCGCCACCTAAACCTCCACCCGTCTGCTCAGCATCAAAGCCGACGTACTGAATAGCTTTCTGCGGCGTACGCAACCGTTTGGAGACGTGTTCCGTAGAAAGGTAGGGATATGATCTAGCAACAGGAGGCTCGCAAAGAAATCTCCCCTTCAACGCTTGCAAGAAAGTTGTCTTGCCTGAAAGAGATGGGCCTACAATGCACCAATTTCGTGGCGAATTCGCTGTAGAAGCCAGCTCGAAACTCAGGTCGCTAAAGAGAGGCGGGTTCGGACGTGATGATGCAGCATTTGGATGGTGGCGATAGAATGTGCCATTGGCGATCCGGATAATCGGGGGAAGAGTTGGGACAGGCCTCATGATGCCGATTGAGTCTTTTCAAGCAGCGAATAATTCATTATATAATTTAAGAAATAAAATATATTGTCTTAAAGCGAACTCAGATCGTTAAGTAAGTGACGACGTTTGCGTGGGTCTCATTGGAGCTGTGGTTGTACTCGATACGTACCATCCATCCACCGGACCTGCAGCTCAGTCCCCGGAAGGTACGTACCCTCAAAGTGCGGCAACGCCAGCGCAAGGCTGCCTTGAAGCTGGAGCTTTCATCATCAACCACACAGAAGC